>JAQQSV010004935.1:0-14692 GCA_028646515.1 Pseudochirops corinnae | reverse complement strand
GAGGCCTGACATTTTGTGATCCTGCCCTCATCACCAAATGTATCAGCAATGCAGCATTCACAATGCCTACAGTAACTATAAGTATGCTGGTATGGTTATTAATCACAAAATGTAACAGGCTCTCTACATAAGAAATATAGCTAGAGCATTCATTTAAATACCAGAAAACTGAGTCCCAAAACCAGAAAGTCAAAGCCAGCACAGTAGTTACGAAGTTGGCACATATGGTTAAAGTAGTAAACACCCACATTCTCAAGCCTTCAAAACAGGTCAGGCTACCTCAGACAAAGATCCTCCTCTCCTCACTCACAACAACTGCTCAGCGTCTAGGCAGCTTGCTCTCCCAGCAGCTCCAGCCCCCCGCAGTTCCCATCCCTGGAAGTCCTCAGCATGAGTCCTTAGCAGAGATTCTGGCCGGCTCAGAGGAAAAGGAGTTTGTGCCAGTCGCTGCCTCTGCCGCTGCTTCCAGTCAACACTGCAGGGAGACTAGCTCAGTTCCAGCATTCTCTTGCTCCACCCCTTCCTGCTACATCAGCAAGTTTAAGGGGCATGGAAGATCTTCAAATCCCAGTGTCATTACAAATGTTGTAGCTTAACTTATCATGAAAGCGACCACATAGTTTTAAGCAAAGTTAGCATTCATTTAGTAAGAACTCAATCATTTAGTAAGTCCTTCATTCAATCATCCTTAAGGAGGCAAGCTTCCTTGATTGACACAAAGTACAAAGGTCAAGGTTCTCCACCCCTAGGTCACATTGTCTTAATCTCTTCAATCAAAAAGTCTTCTTTCTTCTTAATTGGAGAAGTCTTTAACTCAATCATTTAAATGTAAAGGTCAGAGTTCTCCACCCCTAGCCCACAGAGTAAATCATGATCTTCTCAGTTTGCATTAAATACCCAAGGAGAGATCTTTTCATCTTGATTCAAAGCAGGCTCTCAGCTTCCATGGTTCCTCTTCTATGGTCCCAGCTCCAGCCAGAATCTATCCAACTGCCACCTGGGTTCAAAGGCAGACAGCTCTCAATTCTTTGTCCAGTGTTGTGTGCAGTTCCTGTTCCATATTGAAGCTCACAGTGTCTGGTCCACCTCCAGTACTTCACAGTTTCTGTTCCTGGGAAGACAAAGCTTAACAAAGCTACAATAACATGCAAACACATTGCTGGCATCCTCATCAATACATTTTCTGCCTGAGAAATCAACATAGACCCAACAACAAGGTCTGAGACAAAGTAATATCAAAACAGACAGACAAAGTACCAGCACTACAGTCATGCTTCCTCCCAGTTGTCCTTTCTTCTCATTTCTCAGTTCTCATTCCCAGCAGTTCTGGCTGGTTCTCAGAAGTCCTCGGCAGCTCTAGCTGGCCCTCAGAACTTCTCAGCAGCTCTCAGAAGAAGCTCTGCCACCACAAGTCCTGTTCTCAAAATATTCTCTTTTCTCATTTCTCAGTTCTTCTCAATTGTCTTCTCAGTTCTCAGTTCTCTTCTCAATTCTTAGCTCCTCAGCCTCCTTGCTGTTTGCACCCGGAAATTCTAGCTCTCTAGCTTGGCCTTTTCTTTATATGAGATATTAGCTCCTGCCTGTTCCAGCCCCTTCCTGTTATATCAGAAAGTCCATCCCACTGTGAGATTCACAAGTTCTGGGTCTTAATACTTGACACAATCATGAACTTGGAACAAGGAGCTAAGTACCTGTTTGATTGCAAATACAAGGGTCAGCAAAGATGTTCAAATTCCCATTACCAAGCTGTTAGTCAAGCTGAATGTAAGCAAGCAATAAAATGCCATTATAAAAATAAATACTGAATACAAAGCTAACAGAATCAAATGTATTCAAAAGAATATGACATTTTAGGTCTAAGAAGTAATCCTCTGTGTTTGTGTCAGCCAGTTTATTATGACGGCATTTCATCTAGAGCAGTAGATTTAAAGTCAGAAGATCTAGGTTCATGTCCTGGTTCCAATTCTTAATATCTGATATAACCTCTCTGAGCTTAACATTGCCTGAGGAAATGCATAAGGAGACATGGACTTTATTGAGGTAGATAATAATTAAGAAGAAAGGTGGGATAGGCAGTAGGTAAAAGTAACTAGATAGCAGAGTTCAGGAAGTAAACCAGGTTGTCATGGCTTTAAAAGCCAAACACAGAATTTTGTATTTGATTCTTGAGAAAATGAGGGACTACTGGAATTTATTGAATAGGATGATGACATGATACTTTAGGAAGATCATTTTGGCATCTGAGGGGAGAATGTATGAAAATGGGGAGAGACTTGAGGTAGGGAGGCCAACTAGCTGGCTATTGTAATAGTCCAGATGTGAGGCAATAAGGCTCTGTACCAGGGTGGAATCTGTGTGGGTGGAGAGAAGGGGATATGTGAGAGATGTTGCAAAGAGAGAAATGACATGATTTGGCAACAGATTGGATATGTAGACTGAGTGAGAGTGAGAAGTTGAGGATGACACATACATTTTTAGCTTGGATGACTAGGATGATGGTGGTGCCTTTAGTGGTAATGGGAAAGTTTGGAAGAGGAAAGGATTGAATTGGGAAGTTCCTACAGGTTCCTGAGAAGAAGGGTGAGTGAAAAGGTTTGGTTATTTTGAAAGAACTGCTTAGGACTTAAAAGCCTTTGGAAAGAATATAAGCTCTTTGAGATCAGGGAGTGTTTCATTTTCTCTTTGCATCCCTAAGACCTAGGACAGTTCCTTTCACATCATAAGCACGCAGTACAGATTTTTGATGATTGAATGGATAGGGGTGGGGTGAGGTAGAGACTAGGTCCAAGCAGATGAACTAGAAAGCTATCAGCCACCTTGCTTTTTCTGTTCTTGTGGCTACGGCTTAGCAGGAGCAGCAAATAATAATATCAAGTAGCACTTTACAATTTAAATCTACTGTTAGTGTGTTATTAATGGATCTTAACAATAATTCTTTGAGGTGTGTGATAAAAGAATTATTATTCCACTTTTGTAGATGAGGACTCTGAGACCTTGGATGGTTTTAACTTTCCTGTTTTTAACTTTCACTCTGGCTAGTAAATATCTGAACTTGGACTTGAACTCAGTTGCTCCAACTCCAGGGTCAATAGAATCCATTTTATCCCACAATCTTTATCTTCTTTATTCTTTCTTATAGTAAGTTACCAGTAGTATTTTTGACACAGTGAAAAGAGTGTTGGACTTGAAGTTCAGAGAAATCTATGCTCAAGTTGTAGCCCAAATATTTACTAGTTTTGTACATTTTTAAACTCTGTAAATTTAACATCTCTGAGCCTCAGTTTCCTCTTCTATACAAAGATGATGAATAATCCAACACCAACTTTATTTGGTTTGTTGTAAGGTAAATGCTTCATAGACCTTAAAGTGCTATAAAAATTTGAATTATTCTTCCCCTCAGATCAGTTGTCTTCATAAAAATAAAAACACCCTCACAAACAATTTTATCACCACAATGAAATTTTATGATGGTAAGAACTGCATAGAGTGAGGTTATTATAGGCACATGAAGCAGAAACAACGAGCTAATTTTGTTCAAATTAAAGGCTAAAGATTGCTTAGATACCCTTCAATCTTGGAAGTCTATATATAACCACTAAAAGCATTCTAAAATTAATCTGATTTCTCTCTTTCCTTAGTTCCCAATAAATTATCATTCTTTCTAATTCCATTTGATACAGATCTAGTTTACAATTTCAAAAAATTAGAAAAGTTAATTTCTAAATAATGTTAGAGCTAGAAAGAATCTTAGACATCATGTAGTCCAATTCCTATGTTTTGCAGATAAAGAAACTGAGGCCCAGAGAGCAGAAGTGGCTCACCCATGGTTGCATAGTCAATAAGTAGCAGAGCCAGGATTCAAACTTAGGTCTCTTGATATCAAACACAGAGTTTTTCCACAAAACAATACATTTATTGAGCCACTGCTATATGCTCAACATTGTGGGAG
Organism: Pseudochirops corinnae; assembly: GCA_028646515.1. NCBI lineage: Eukaryota > Metazoa > Chordata > Mammalia > Diprotodontia > Pseudocheiridae > Pseudochirops > Pseudochirops corinnae. Next base: position 10,743 of record JAQQSV010004935.1, on the reverse strand, counting down.
ATATAGAACAGTATAAGGCAGAGCCCTCATCCTCTGGGAATTTATAGTCTTATTGGGGGAAATACAGCTAAATAGCACTCCAAAGCTAGATATAATTAAATACAAAAGGAACAGTAAAGTCAGTAAATGTTAGAAGACATCAGAAGAGGAAGCAACTGAAGTGGCTAGGAATCTGGAAAGACTTATTGGACAAAGTGGTCCTTGAATTTATCCCTGAAGAATATAGAGCTTTTGGCTGAATGAATAAATCAAGATGCTTTTGAGTGCCTATTATGCCAAGCATTCTGCTAAGTCCTTGACTTCAAGGAGGACCTAAGCTTATATTATCTTCTGAATAAAATGGGGAGTAGTGATCAGGGAGGTGGAAGAAACATGTATCCAGGATGAGAGATTCAAACTGAGTGGTATAGTTCCTCTGGGGGTTGATCTCTTGAGTTTGGAGAGTAAATTAGCAGCAATAGCAAGGTGAAAGATGGCTGGAATTAAGAAGCATGATCTCAGAGTGGAAGTTCAGAACCAAGTGGTTTAGCGGTTTGTCACCAAGTGGTGACAAAAATATAAAGGTAGGAAAGAGCTTGTGTACGTATATATGCAAAAATTTTCTGCAACTGAGCAGGTTGAAGCAGAGAGCTTATATTGTGAAATAGATTAAATAATCAGAGAGACCAGATTGGGAAGAGTCTTGGACATCAGGCAAAGGATGCTTTTTCTCAAAAGCACTGGGGAACCATTTTGAAAGAGGAGATTTGTAGGATAAAAGGTATACATCCAGGAAGATGAATCTGACAGCAGTGTATGCTGGGAAAAGAAACCAATTAGAGACCAATTATCATAATCCAGGCATAAACTGAAGAAGGCCTGGACTAGCAAGGGTAATGAGGAAATGACAGATACAAGAGACATTTTAGAGAAAGACTCAACAGAATATATGAGTAATTAGATACGTATTGCTAAGGAAGAGGGAGAGTCAAAGCTGACTCAGAGTTTGAGCCATCCTGGTCATCAGAGCAAACAGCAGACCTCTTAGCCTTGGAATTAGTTCCTATTACCATTTGGGCTGCTCTGCTCTACTTCAGTTCCCTAGTTCTCTAAGCAGCAGGTCTATGCTGGCCCCCAGCCACTATGAACCTCAACAAATTGTCTAGGTGACTTCTAAAGCCTCTTCTGAGCTTTAAATGTGGTTTTGCAAACTTGTGGAGTGGTCTTTCTCCTTTGATGATACCTAAGTCTCCCTCCTTATTAAAAAATCTATTGTTCAATCTAGGATGCTGAGGTCTCTTATCTTTAAGCATGATTGTTGTTGTTCTTGTTTATCTTTTATCATCTAACTCAACCTCTAACTGTCAGTTAACACAGACACACAGAGTCACATGGACAGCCATAGTCATATTTGCTCATCACAAACATTGAGAAGGAATCTCACAAACAGAATATTTGATGGGAGGTATTTTTTTTTATTTTAATCTTTGAGGGCTAACATAATAGTCTAGGTATAACTTAGAGATGGCTTAGATTAGATGGGTGTCCATAGATTGGAGAGGAAGATTCAGACTTAAGAGAAATACAGTGGAAGAGTCAGACAGATATAATGATATGGAGGATAAAAGGAGAGTAATTTTTAGAATTACTTTGAGTTTTTATCCTGAAAAAGAACGAGGATGTTGGTCGTCTTTGATGGTAATAAGCTGGATCAGAAGTGTCTTTTTCTTAAGGTGGTCATTGAGTCCTTGAATTTCAGATGGTACTATACCCAAACAGATATTTCATATCTAGACTGGAAGATGGTGGAAATCAAAAGTTAAGATGTGGCTTTGTAAGTCATCCATCAATAGTTGGTGGTTATAACAATGTGGGAAGAGTGCTGGGTTTGGGATCAGAGCATCTGTCTTTGAATCCTGGCTTTGTAAATTTGACTCTTTGAATACTGGGCATCTGAATGACCAGGGTAAGTCATTCTCCCTCTTTTGGTCTCACTCATTTCCAGAGTGCTGGACAAGATCCCTTCCAGCTCTGAATCTATGTTCCTGCAAAAGTGGCTGAGTTCACATAAGGAATATAGAGGATCAAAAAACTAAAGCCTGATGCTTGAGGAATATTTATAGTCAATGGGTGGGAAAAACAAGAGGAGTCAGTGAGAAAGAACATTTGGAGAGATGGAAGAAAATATGAGATCTCAACATCATATAACCAAGAAAGAATAAGATTTTTAGAGGGAGACAATGGTAGTTTTGAATACAAGCGAATAGTCAGGAATAACAAGATGTGAGGAAAGATCATTGGACCTACTCAGAGGAAAATGACTGTTGACCTTGGAGAGAACAGTGCCAGTAGGCTGACAAGGAAAGAGGTCAGCTTAAAGGGAGCAAAGGAGACTCTAGAACAGCTAACATCATTGCTAATTTAATGGTAATCCACAGATCTCTGACCCTTCTAAATCAGGGGCAGGATTTACCTTCAAGTTCATTATGATGAACATAAAGCACCCTTTCTTAGCAATGCCATTTCACTTTACAATACTGGGGCTCTGGGATTAGCCAGAGATAGCATTTATAGGAAGGCCCCAGTATGGTAAAGTGGCATCGGTAAGAAAGGGTGCTTTAAAATCATCATAGTGAACTAACATTTGACTAGCATTGACTCAGAAGTCAATGATTGTGCAAACACCCCTGACGCAACCTCATTCTTAGCAAGTCCAATATTGTGGAATATCTTTTTCCAAAAGACATCTTTGTCCAGCTCAGCAATGACTATATTTTGTGGAAGAAAAGTCTGGTAAAAAAAAAGTAAGTAGTGCCATGCAAGTCCAAAATTCTTGCTTTATGTTTGGAATCTGACAATCCTTTTTCTGGGATGAGGTGGATACCAGGAGCATTGATGGGGTAGCCTAGGAAACTGAAAATGCAAATTGTAATTTCATAATTTTTTTTGCTGATAATTAACAAAGCCTTTAAACATATTTGTTTCAGGAGTTGCCAGGGCCAAAGAATTCTTCACCTAGTTGCTAGTAAAATTATGTGAATTCTCTCAACTTTCCATACTCTGGTCCTTAGATAGCAGACACAATTTGCTGCCAGAACTGTTTTCAAAGCCTTTCCATCATAGTAGAACCAAACAACACTTGTGCTCTGCTGGCATAGATAACCTTAAAGAATCCAGGGCCCTTTCATGCTAAAATGAAGTATTGGATTAGAACTTTGGTTTTGCTATTGCATGAAATATGTTATCAAACTGACTGGTGGGCTGGTTGATACTCATGGTTGGTTCAATATCAGTTACTGAACTCACATTGATTTCCTACCTTATTCTCATCATTCCTATTGATTACTTTAGATAAGTCCTTAGTGCTAACCATCTCTCTTGCTAACCATTAACACTCAAACTCTCTAGTCATAAAAATGAATGAATGAATGAATGAATGAAATCATTTAAGCTCTTCCAGGCAATGTGCTAAGTGCTGGGGACACAAACACAAAAAGTAGGAAAAGTCATTGCCCTTAGGGAGCCACATAGTCCCTATCTGGAACTGCTCTAAGGCGGGTCATATTATCTCTTGGCTTTTCTCAGCTTTTAGTTTCCCCTGGGGTCACAATGAGGCCAAGCTTAGCTTTTGCTTGCTCCAGTCAGCCTGGCACAGAGCAGTTCCAGCTTCCTGGCTGGAGATACACCATAGCATACTTATACATACTGTGAAGGGGGCTTCTAGATACCTCCTAGGACACAGTAACAAGATAGTTCAGGATGCTGAAGGCTGTGCTGAAATCCTGAAGGTCAGTTTAGAACCTTCCTGCTTTCACCAAAGGATTTTGCTGATATTTTGTTTGAACTCATTCCCCAGTGGCTAGCATATACTTCCCTTTCTCCCCCCATTACTCTTTCTGTCCCAGAGATACTGACTCCTTAATTACTAAGGAATACACCACTCTTCCCAAACTCAGCTGTATGCTCCTTCAATCTCGTTTCACTCAATCCTTCTGTCACAAAATTAGACTCTAGATCTGAATGGCCCTTCCACTATGCCCTCTGGAACATTTATTCTGTATTTTTAAAATTAAAAATATATCTTTTCATCTGGCACCACTTCCTCTGTTGCTTCTTACATCTTCTGGAACTTAGTGAGACCCTGTTCTTTCTGAATTATACTGCACTGCTGTGTTTGGTTACATGATCACTAATACACCATTGAGAAGATGAAGTAGGGATCTCTGAATGCTTCTCCATCCCATTTGCTTCCAGATTTTCCTTCTATTACTAACGCTCAACATTGAGTCTTCATTTGAGATATGTACAATGTGTATTTATCATCTATTCAAGCTTCTGGTAGTCATTATTTCCTTGTCCCAGGACATTCTCCCACCTTTCTCAGTGAGTTTAGTGAATAACTCACAATCTCCTTCTCTACCTCAACACTTTCCTTCATACTAGCAATATTCAGTATTTCCTCAAATATCCCAGCTTCCTAGTTAAGTAACTCCAATTTATATTGAGTTCAATCTTTATCTAACTTCAATCTATTCAAGTTCAATAACCTCTATGTTACATTAGCCACACAATATACTCGATCTTATAGTCACCCACAATTTTTTTCTACTTCCATGTTCAAAAACTTTGAAATTCCAGGTAGCTAGGTGGCACAGTGAATAGAGCACCAGCCCTGGAGTCAGGAGGACCTGAATTCAAATCCAGTCTAGACACTTGACACTTATTAGCTGTGTGACCTTGGGCAAGTCACTTAACCCCAATTGCCTTTCTTCTCCCCCCCAAAAAAAAAACAAATAAAACCTTTGAAATTTCTTGAACTATCATTTTTGTACCTTTCTATTTCTCCTTATGCTTATATCTTCTAACATTCTTCATGATTACTATGACCTTTAATCTCTCTATCTCCCCTACTCTCTCTACACCATCCTCTTTTCCTAATCTCAAACCCTTGGTGAACTAGTTCAGTTGTACACCATCCTTTACTCTCAAATTTCTTGTTTCCTTTCCTTACTAGTCAAGCACACTTTTGACAAACCCCTTACTCAGCTTATTCCTACTATCTAAAGCTTTTGCTCCTATTCAAGTTCTGTTGAATATAACTGTAAGAAATCATAAAACCATGGTGAAGGGTCCATTACAGATTTATTCTATCTTACTCCTAATGGGTCCTCATTGCTGCAAGGAAATATTATTATTCCTTTTTTATCTATTTTCTATCCCCCTTACCATAGCTGTTTCATATCTCTTCTATAACTATCCTAAGCTACCTCTTAAGCAGCTAGTTGGCACAGTGGATAGAGTGCTGAGCCTAGAAACAGGAAGACTCATGTCCCTGAGTTCAAATGTGACTTTAGACACTTATTAGCTGTGTGACTCTGAGCAAGTCATTTAACCCTGTTTGTCTCAATCTCCTTAGCTGTAAAATGAGCTAGAGAAGGGAATAGCAGTATCTCAGCCAATAAAACCTCAAATGGATCATGAAGAGTCAGATATTATTGAAATTACTCAAAACCAACAAATGCCACCTTTTCCCCAACCATCTCAGCTTGGTACCATGCCTCATATTTCTCAGGAAAAAAAAAATTGAAGGCATTCACAACAAACTCCATCTTCTCTTCATCTCACATTCCTCTGATGTCAATCCCTACTACTCTCTGGTCTATGATAATGAGATAACCTTTTTGCTTGCCAAGGACAACTTCTCTCTTCTCTAATGTCTGATTTTCCCCTGATTTCTAGATGGGAGGCATTCTTCCTTCCTTCCTTCTTTTCTTCTTTCCTTCTCCCTTTCTTTTCTTCCTTCCTTCTTTCCTTCTTTCCTTCCTTCCCTCCTTCCCTTTCCCTCCTGTGTTTTCCTACTTTCCCTACTTTCAACTCCTTTGAATCTAAAAAAGGACAAGAATGATAGTTGGAATGGGCACCAAGCAAAGTTATCTAAGGCTCCTTAAGGTGCCCTAATGTTTACAAAGTGCTTTATTTACAATGATCTTGTGAGGTCACTGGTATAAGTATTGTGATCCTGATTTTCTAGAGAAGAAATCTGTGTCTTCGACAAGTCATGACTACTCCATAAACAAAGCACTAGAAAGTAAGTGTCAGAGCTCAAACTGAAATCCCACCCATTCCTGGAAGAATACTGGCTTCTCAATCTTCTGACTTTGCCATAGTCCTTACATCAAAGTTTTTTTTTTTCCTTTTAACCCTAGTAGTGAAGGCATGAACATTGTCAAAGACAGAAAAAAAGAGGAACTAATGTAAACTGAGAGGTCCAACCCTAGGAAAAAATAGCTATGTTTGCTAATTATCTGAATCTCTGTTGTCAGTAAGACAAAATACCCCTGTGAGTAATTTTCTTCAAGGTCCTATGATATCACATAGGAAAACCTCATCACCTCTACTTTGTAGAAACACCTGAAGTCACCACCCATTTCTCCAACTGACTAAATAAAAGCTCCAATTTTGTTTCACTTGTATTACTGGGATAGAGCTGAGATTCCCTGCTATGTAACCTACCAAACTCAGTTCTAAATACAAACTGCAGAGAGGATCTTGGAAATTTTTCCAGATTAATGTGGAAATCATCTTTCAAAGAGTTCTAGAACTGGTTACAGCTGGTTTCAACCAAGGAGGAGTTGCACATTGTGAGGGAATTGGTTAACCTGAGTCAGAATTCTGATTCATCAATCTGTGGTGGTGCATCTTGGGTGTACCTCTGAGGTGCCCAATCCAAGTTTGGGCTTTTGTTTTTTCCTAAATAACCAACTCAAGGACATTTTTTCATTCCTTCCTTGAAACCAGAGAGAATAACTCCCATCATCCACACCTGTCAGACAAGTTCCATCTTAATTGCTCTTTGCATTTTCTCACAACCCATAAAACCCTAACTCTCCCTGGACTTAGTACATTAGCCTTTGAACCACAAATCAGAGGAACAGCAACACAGGAGGTCCTCTTAGCTTATCATCACCAGAATCATCAGTACACAATGTATAGGTAAGTGATTTGACTGCCTACTATTTGACACAAGTAGGATTAGGATGAATGTCTCCCTTCCCCAACTCCAAGACTGGTACAATAAACCAATCGAATTTAGTGTCAATTAGTAGTTTTCTCACATTACTTAGGATTTCCCATCTCAATACTTTCATGTATCATCTGATTGCCCTGGTGCCTGTAGTTTTTAAGGTGGTGGTTTGGGGGGTATCACAGAGAGTGAAAATTACTTAGCCTAGGAAATGATAGCAAACTGGCATACCATGACTGCAAATTCATTAATATGTGACTTTTGGAGGAAAAAGAGAAAACTTACCTATCTTGCAATTTAAATGTGAGACAATATAATACTCTTTATTCCTTGCAATTTCCTGACATTTTTTTAATCTTCTACAGGCAAAATGCCTTCATTTACATACATTGAGCTTCCCAATCCTATTTCCACTATTTCAGTCTGTCACCCTGTCTTTTCCTATAGGTGAACAAACTTTAAAAATGAGAATACTACAATAGCATTTAAGAGTATAATCTTTTGTGAGGTAGGTGAGTGGTGGGAAAGGAAAGGAATGATAGGTTCCCTCTCCTTAGAAGTCTTCAAGCTGAGTCTAGACCACCACCTGTTGGATATCTTATAGTGGGTCTTCCTTTCTTGTATGAGTTGGATTAGACAGCTGCTGAGGTCCCTTCAAATTCCCAAATCTTGTGATTCTGTAGAAGAAACCTGTAATTTCACTGGTAATAAGGAAGTCCTGGTATGTAAAGCAGTAATTCTTCAGTTATTAATAGTCTTTGAAATTTGTCTAGGGGCAATTAGAAAGTAATGACATGTTCATGGTGACAGGTATTATATGTAAGAGGCAGAGATCAAACCCAAGTCTTCCTGACTGGCTCTCTAGCTCATTGTGCAACATTGCTTTTCTTAGCATCAGTGACAGTCATTAAGCCAGCAATTTTTTTATATTATCTGGAATATAACAATAGTTTCTCCTGAGCTTCCACCATTACATGGAATGAATTATAACTGAGTTAAGTATAATGAAACAAATTTAAAATTTGATTGCAGGTGAGTTAATTGTTTAATGCCATGTTTTATTTTAGAGTGGGTTTTTTGGGTAAGGGAGGGAACTCTAGTACAGCGATTTTATTGGTACAGCAAGCTCCTGTTTAGGAAACTACCTCTATCAATGCAGTTGGACAACTGTTTTGAAACTTGTAATCTAAATTAGAGAGTGTCCTGGGGGCATTAAGAAGCTAAATGACTTGACAAGGGTTACATGAGTAGGGTGGATTAGCAGCAGGATCTGAACCCGTCTTCTTTTCTCTAAGACTGGTTATCTATCCACTACACCACATTGTGTCTTCTACTCTATTGAGATTTGGAATAAACACCATTCTTCAAAAGTAAGCCAAGAAAATTAATGTTAGATAAAGGAATCAATTAAGCGATCAACATTGATTAAGAGCCTACTATGTGGCAAACATGGTACTACTTGCTGGAGATAAACATATAAAGTAAAATATCTTAGTTCACAAGTATTTTACATTCTACGGGAAGAGATACATAGCGTATACGTGTTTTATATAGGGAGATAATAAACAAAGAGAATAAATGCAGATAAAATACAAGATTAGGAGGGAGACAGTGGTATATTGTTAAATATTTAACAACTGGCTATCTGAGGAAAAATGTATCCATGACATGTTTCCAAGATTAAACTGCATTATTAATATTTTCTCCATCATTATCTTAAGTCTAGACAACCAACAAAATTATGAATCAAGCCCTAATTTGGAGTATTTGTCAATTTCTAAAGTATAAATGCTCACAATGAAAATTTAACAATTGGCTCTAAAAAGTTGGCTTGAGTTGGCTCCAATTTATTAGCAGTGAGTTGGTTCCAACTCATTAGAGGGCACTAGCAGTTGGCAACATCAGGAAAAGATTCATTGAGAAGGTAGGCCTTGAACTTCATCTTGAAGGAAGAGAGGGAGCATAAAAATAGATGTGAAGAGGGAGTGCATTTTAGGCATGGCCAGACAGCTAGTACAAAGGCATGGAGAAGCAAGAATGCAGTTATAAAGATTAGAAGGAGGCTGGTTTGGTTGGATTACAATTTGGTAGGGGGAACAATGTATTAAGGCTAGAAAAATAGGTTGGGGGCAGGTAGTGAAAGGGTTTAATGTCTAAACAGAGGAATATACATATACATATATATGTGTATATATATATGTATGTGTATATATGTATATATGTATATATATACATATATATATATGTATATATATACATGTATACATATATACACATACATATATATATATATATATATATATATATATATATATATATATATATATATATATACAAAATCATAGATACAATAGGGAGACACTGGAGTTTATTGAAGGGGCAGCTAGGTGGCACAGTGGATAGAGTGCTGGGCCTGGAGTCAGGAAGATTCATCTCCCTGAGTTCAAATGTGGCCTGTTTCCTTTAGTTTTCTCAAGTGTTAAATGAACTGGAAAAGAAAATGGTAAACCACTCTAGTATCTCTGCCAAGAAAATCACAAATGGGGTCATGAAGAATCTGATTTGACTAAAAATGACTAAGTAACAACAATGGAGTTTATTGAGTCAGATCTTTGCTTAAATCATATAAACTTGGCAGCTATATGGGGAATGGTATCATGTGGGGAGAGGCTTAAGTCAGGGAGACCACTTAGAAGACCATTGAAATTATCTAGAGAAAAGTTGATGAGAGCCTGAACAATATTACTGTCTGTGTGAATAGATGAGAAATGAGAAATAAATGGAAAGATTTTCCAATGAATTCTATCTATGGAATGAAGGGAAGAGAGAAGTTGAGAATAATATGAAGGCTATGACTCTGGGGGAATCAAAAAATGATGATACCTTAGACAGAAATAGGGAAGTTTGGAAGAAATGTGGGGTTTTTGGGGAAAGATAATGAGATATGTTTTAATTTGAGATGTCTCTAGAATATTTGAAATTAGAGCTAAGCTAGAAAAAGATCTAGGATTTGAAAGTTAGTGGTAGGATTGGAGTTGGAACTACAGTTAGAGACAGAATTAGGCTTGAAAATGGAATTAGAGTTAGAACTAACTAGTAGGCAGTTGTTGATATGGGACTGAAAATGAAGACAGAAATAAACCTGCATCTAAATAACATCTGCAGAAAATGGAAATTCAATCCATGAAAGCTGATAAGGTCCCTAAGAGATGGAGAATAGCAAAAGAAGATAAAAGATCCTAGGAGAGAGCCTTCAAGAATACTCATCATTAGGGGACATGACAAAGATGACAAAGCTAGTAAAGGAGACTGAGAAGTAGGGTTCAGACAGATAGGGGGTTAAAGAGAATAGAAGAGAAATCCAGAATAGAGAGCATTCAGGAGGAAAAGGTGCATGTCAAATGTAGCAGGTAGGCTGAGAAGTATTACAGCATATGTGGGGAATAGGCTAGGGTACAGAAAAAGAATCTGTGATTTCATTAGCATAGGGAACTCCTGAATCAAGAAACTCCCTCCACAACTAGAGATTGACACCTTCTCTGTGACAACTGCTACCAATGAAGGTTGGCACTTTTTCTGCCATTTACAGAGAGTTGCCTAGACCTTTGAGAGGATAAGTGACTTGTCCAGGATCATACAGACAATATGTTTCAGAGGCCTGACTTGAATCCAGATGTTTCTGGCTTCAAGGGTAGCTATCTATCCATTCCTCCACAACTGGGAAGGCAAATGAAAAAGCA
>JAQQSV010004934.1:0-14692 GCA_028646515.1 Pseudochirops corinnae | reverse complement strand
TCTGCCTCTGACGCCGCTTCCAGTCCGCACCGCACAGAGACTAGCTTGGCTCCGGCGTTCTCTTGCTCCACCCCTTCCTGCTACATCAGCAAGCTCAAGGGGCGTGGAAGATCTTCAAATCCTAGTATCGTTACACTTCATAAATCCAATAACACAAACTACTAGGGAAAATACATATTTGAAAAGTAGAAAACTAGAAAGCAGTATGCTAGAAATTAGGTTAAGATAAACTTCTTACACCACATTCTGTAAGTTCCAAATGGATAGGAAACCTAATTATAAAAGGTCATATGATTTTAAAAATCATAAAACAGAAGAAGATAACTTGCACAATGATGGCTAAATGAAAAATTCTTAAAGTATAGCAATTATTGGAAAAGACAATTCAATTACATAAATGTAAAGTTTTTGCATAAACAACATCAATTCAGCTAGAATAAGAAGAAAGGGTGTCAACTGTGGAAAAAATTCTATGCACAAAAAATTGTTAAAGGTCTGATATCCAAACTATGTAGAGATTTGTCATAAATATGTAAGAATGAGAACCATCCCTTAATAGATAAGTAAACAAAAGATAAAAACAAGAAGTTTCAAATGAAGAAACTATCAACTTTTGGAAAGAATGCTCCAAATCACTAATAATAAGAGAAATGCAAATTAAAACAATGCTGAGGTCTCTCCTTCCTTCAGACTGTCAAAGATGACAAAAGATAAAAATAGTAAATGTTAGATTAACTGTGGAAAGATAAGTATACTAGTATATCATTAGTGCAGCTGTGAATTGGTCCAACCATTCTTGAAAAAAATTTGGAACTATATTAGAAAGGTCATTAAATACATACCCTTTTTATCCAGTCCTGCCATTATTGGTATACACCAAGGAGATTGAAGATAGCACTTAAAAAAAAAAATAGCACTTTTTGTGGTATCAAAAAATGGGAAAAAGTTGATGCCCATGAATTGGGGAATAGCTGAACAATTTTGATATATAAATATGATGTAACAGTATTATATCATAAGAAAAAAATATAAAGAATTCTAGGAAACTTGGGAATACATTCAAAGTGAGGCAGAGTAAATAGAAGCAAAAGAATAATTTATATAATGACCACAGAAATGCAAAGGAAAACAAAGTTGGAAGACATTAGAACATTGATCCATGTAATAAGCTGATATTAGAGAACTGACAATGAAACACACCTCCGCAGAGAGGTGGTGGACTTGAGTTACAAAATGAGGTAAACACTGCCAGACATTCCACATTTGTCGATTTGTTTTGCTTAACTACATTGTTTTAAGCAAAGGTATTGGTTCTGTGGGTGGGATGAGAAGTGTGCATTGAGAAGTGACAGCAATGTAAAAAATCATTAATAGTATTGTTAACAAAAATAAATGTATGGACATGACCAACAAGATAGAGGTCTAGGTATTTTCTTTGATCCTCATGACCTCTCACACCTCTCCAAAACAGAAATTATGTGTCCAAAATAAAGAAACTTCAGCTGTTTTTAAGCACTAGGACACCAGGAACACAAAAAAGGTTTTAAAAAAGAATCCCTGAATTATGCCCAAACTTATGCCTAAAACTATGCCTAAAAATGCCTAATGTGAACTTGCTCAGCACCCCCTCCCCCATTGCCTATCATGCTACTTACATCAAAGCTATACTAGCCACCCACCCCACGGGCTCAAAACAAAATTCAGCCCTACACACTGATCCTCCCTCCTTCTTTCCAGCAGGAGATTCAAACTCCAAAATGCAGAAATTTGCTGAGGCCTCAATAACCAGCACAACATCATTCTATGTTGCAGAAGGTATCTTCAGGAGAACTGAGGAACAGAGGAAAAGGAGCAAGATGTGTTTGGCCTTGAAATAGAGTTCAACCTCACACCCTGACTCTCCCTCTGCCTCCCCTTTCCCACCTTCCAGTTCTGGGAGACGCAAATATTAAACAACAGAAATCAGCCCAGGCTACAATAGCACCAGGATGGTAGTGCTCTGTACTGCCTGGCCAGAGAACTGAGCAACAGAGCGAACAGGACAGGACAAAATGTGTGTGAGTGTGTAATGTATGGGGTGGGGGTGGGGGCACTGTCTGTAAAATACTATACTAAGACTGGAAGAAAAGACCCAAGCATCTAGATAGGCCAATTCTGTTCCCTCAAAAGTCACTTAGGGCAGAGACCTAGGCTGCTGAACCATGAATTGTCCGAGATGAGAGGAGACTAAGAAGTTTTGAGATGCAGTACCCAGGGAGACCACAACCAGAGGTGAGGGAATCAGAAAGTGAGCAATAGGGGAAAACAAAGGAAAAAAAGACTGAAATTACCAGATCTAAAGAGGAAGAAACCTCAAAGACCATGAGCATAAACAGATAAACTGACACGGAAAACATTAGTAACATAAGGAAATAAGGCCTCCAAATCTAGTAAACAAGTTCAGACATCTATGAATGAATCTTGCAAAACAAAGGAAAACTTGATGAGACAGAAGACCATGTAGAATTTGAGGAGAACCTGGAACCACAACACACTGTTCCTAAGAGGTTTAAAAGATAAATGAGAATTATGAGAGCAGAATAATTTAAAAATTTTTTAAATTAATTTAATTTTGGTTTTCAACATTCACTTACACAAGATTTTGAGTTCCATATTTTTCCCCATCACTCCCCTCCCCTCACCCCAAGAAAACATGCATTCTGATTACCCTTTTCCCCAATCTGCCCTATGTTCTATCACCACCACCTTCTCTTGTCTTCTTCCCTTCTTTTTTTCTGTAGGGCAAGATAGAGTTCTGTACCCCATTGCCAGTATATCTCATTTCCCAGTAGCATGTAAAAGTGATTTTTAATATTCATTTTTAAAACTTTTGAGTCCCACATTCTCTCCCTTCCTCCCTCCCCACCCACCCTCATTGAGAAGGCACGCAATTTGATATAGGTTATATGTGTGTAGTCATGCAGAACACTTCCATAGTAGTCATGTTGTGAAAGACTAACTATATTTCTCTCCATCCTATCCTGCTCCCCATTTAGTCTATTCTCTCCTTTGACCCTGTCCCACCTCAAGTGTTTAATTCTGATTACCCCTCCCCCTGTTTGCCCTCTTTTCTATGATCCCTCCCCCCTCTTATCCCCTTTCCCTCTACTTTCTTGTAGGGCAAGATAGATTTCCATACACAATTGAGTATTTATGTTATACCCTCCTTCAGCCAAATTTGATGGGAATAAGGTTCATTCATTCCCTCTTCACTTTTCCCCTCTACTGTAAAAGCTTTTTCTTGCCTTTTTTATGTGAAATAATTTAGCCCATTCTACCTCTCCCTTTCTCCTTCTCCAGTACATTACTCTCTCATCCCTTAATTTTATTTTTTAGATATTATCCTTTCATATTCAACTCACCCTGTTCCTTCTGTCTTATATGTATTTCCTCCAACTACTCTAATGCTGAGAAAGCTTTCATAAGTTACAAATATCATCTTTCCAAGTAGAAATATAAACAGTTCAACTTTAATAAGTCCCGTATGATTTCCCTTTCCTGTTTCCCTTTTCATTCTTCTCTTGAGTCTTATATTTGAAAGTCAAATTTTCTATTCAGCTCTGGTCTTTTCATCAAGAATGCTTGAAAGTCCTCTATTTCATTGAAAATCCATTTTTTTCCCCTGAAAGATTATACTCAGTTTTGCCAAGTAGGTGATTCTTGGTTTTAATCCTAGCTCTTCTGCCCTCTGGAATATCATATTCCAAGCCATCAGATCCCTTAATGTAGAAGCTGCTAAATCTTGTGTTATCCTGATTGTGTTTCCACAATATTTGAATTGTTTCTTTCTGTCTGCTTGCAATATTTTCTCCTTGACCTGGGAACTCTAGAATTTGGCTACAATAGTCCTAAGAGTTTTCCTTTTGGGATCTCTTTCAGGAGGTAAAAGTGGATTCTTTCAATTTCTATTTTACCTTTGGGTTCTAAAATATCAGGGCAATTTTCCTTGAGAATTTCTTGAAGGATGATTTCTAGGTGTTTTTTTTTTATCATGACTTTCAGGTAGTCCAAAAATTTTTAAATGATCTCTCCTGGATCTATTTTCCAGGTCAGTGGTTTTTTTCAACGAGATATTTTACATCGTCTTCTATTTTTTTCATTCTTCTGGTCTTGTTTTATAATTTCTTGATTTCTCATAAGAGTCATTAGCTTCCCTTTGCTCCATTCTAATTTTTAAGGAATCATTTTCTTCAGTGAGCTTTTGGATCTCCTCTTCCATTTGTCCAATTCTGCTTTTTAAGGCATTCTTTTCCTTACTGGCTTTTTGGACCTCTTTTGCCATTTGGATTAGTCTATTTTTTTAAGATGTTATTTTCATCAGTATTTTTTAGAAAGCCATTGACTCATTTTTCATGATTTTCTTGCATCACTGTCATTTCTCTTCCCAATTTTTTTTCTACTTCTCTTACTTGATTTTCAAAATCCTTTTTGAGCTCTTCCATGGCCTGAGACCAATTCATATTTTTCTTGGAGGCTGTGGATGTAGTTTTGACTTTGCTGTCTTCTTCTGGTTGTATGTTTTGATTTTCCTTGTCACCAAAGTAAGATTCTATAGTCTGTTTGCTCATCTTCCCAGTTAGTTACTTGACTTTTTAGCTTTTTGTTTAGGTAGGACTCTACTTCCAGAGTGGAGAGTGCACTGTTCTAAGCTTCAAGGGTTTTGTATAGCTGTTTTCAGAGATATTTCTAAGGACCTGTAAATTTTTAGTTCTTCCAAGGCTATATGATCAAAGAAGTGGTATTTACTCTTCTCCTGTTCTGGGCTCTGGTACTGTGAGTGACCACAAGCACTCTTTTCTGCCTTGGAACTGTGAGGAGGATTCCCTCTTCACCACCACCACAATCTCTGCCACACCAGTGCTCCTTCTTGCCCCAGGACCACCACCCAGGACTGCCACCCAGATCCAAATAAGGGCAAAGCAAAAGAGCCAGCAAAGTCTCAGAGCCAGCAAAGAGATCTATGCAATCCCCTTCTGATCAACCTCTTGATCCCCCCACTGTCTGCAGGTCAAGCTCTCCAGAGGCAGCCCCTGCCACCTCTACCACCACCAGTGCCATCCTGGGACTCAGGCTGGACCATGGTCCTCTCTCACCCAGGTCCCACAGACATTTCCTACTGACCTTCTAATTTGTCTTTGGTGTTTATAGGTTGAGAAGTCTCAAAACAGTTGCAGTTGCCAGTGATCCAGTCCGTTGAGTCCTACTCCAGGTGTTGCTGGGGCCCAATCTGTGCCAGTACATATGATGGACTGTGTTCCTCTCCAAGCCTGGTGCAACAAACCTGTCAATCTTCCAGGTTGCCTTGGGCTAGAAATTTGTTTCACTCTCTCATTTTGTGGGTTCTGTTGCTCTAGAATTTGTTTAGAGCCATTTTTTACAGGTATTTGGAGGAGTTTGGGGGAGAGTTCAAGCAAGTCCCTGCTTTCACCTTGTCATCTTGACTCGGCCCCCAAGAGCAGAATTTTTAACATGTACACAATAGAAAAACTGAAATCTGTTATGACAAGTCTCACCAAAGAAACAAAAGAGAGGATAATTGATTGGGAATGCAAATGAAGGATAATCTAGAAGAAGAGCAACAATTAATAACATTTAAGGAAACCATGCTCTCTATTCAAGCAAAACATTGATCTCAAAGAAAGGACGTATAGAGGCAACCTATAGGTCCCAGAAAAACATAGCAAGTTAAAGACCTGGAATAACATAAGGCAAGAAATAATACAAGAAAACTACCCACAACTTCTGAACATAGAAAACAAAATACCAATTGAAAGAATCCGTAGATTGCCTCTAGAAAAAAAAAATCGAAGGCTGTGATTTCCAAGACACATAGTGGTTAAATTGAACAATTCCAGTGAGAAAAAACATTCTGCAAGGAACCAGGTAAAAACCTTTCAAATACAAAGAAAAAGAAATTTGAATTATACAGACTATTACAGACTCCCTAGAAAACTCAAGAGGGAATGAACTAATGTGTTTGAAGAGCAATGGAACTCAGGAAGCAGCCTAGGGTCTCCTACCCTGAAATTCTTAAGTTAACCATCAATGAAAAAAAAGGACAGACATTAATAATAAAAATTCAAAATATTCTTAAAAAGAAAACTACACCTGAAGAGACTTGCTTTTTGAACATCTCAGAAAACAAAAATGCATAAGGGGTGAATGGATTCAACAATCAAAGACAGCAACAAGACCAGTAAGAGACTTTTTTCTAAATGTACATAAGAAGACAGGAGTGAAGGCAGCAATTAGGCAGAGGTGATGGTGGAAAAACAGACCTGGACCATTATGGATAGAATCTGGCAGCTCCCTGCTTACCAGTGAATCAATGCTTGTTGTGGAATTCAATTACAAAATGAGAGGGCTCATAGAAGACAAGAGGGTAGGAGTGTGTGATATGCTGGTCAAGTTTAGAGCTAGCAGCGAGGAAAAGGTGACTCCTAAGATCTCTCAGGAAGAAAAGTGCCTGCAGGTAAATGAGTGAGGAGGTGGAGGGAGGGATTTGAAAAGGAAGGAGTAATGGGGAAGCTTTATTTTGGTAGTGGGAAGGGGCAGGGGCAGGGAGGGCAATGATGAATTTTCCTGTTAATGAAGATTATTGTTCTATGGAGGGAGATGAGGATGTTGCAGAGTGTTATCTGTGGGAATTTGGTGCTTGATGAGGCCATTTGAACTACCTGGCCTGGAGGAAGAAAGGGGACAGTTGAAGTAAACTCCTAGGGGATACTGGTACCTGGGTGAGTGGGAGGGCATAGACTGAGGAAGAGGATTTTGAGGCTTATGGCTGTACAACTAAGGATTAGGGGAAGATTATGCCATAGGATAGTGTCTTCTTTGTCACCTATAGTGACTGATACTTTTCTGGGAATGAGACATAATGGTGATATGGGGCAAACTCTATAAAACAACCGAAACCACTTAAAGGAAAAAGCTCAGAATGGATATGTCAGAAGTTTTGATTTCACCAAGAATGCACAGAATAGAGAGAAACTTAATAATTATAGGTGTCATAAACTAGAGAATGAGAGTCTAGAGAAGACAGAGAGGGAGGATGGATACTGAAAAGAGTGAAAGAGAGAAATCCTCTCTGGAAATAAGGAAACAAAATATGAAACAAAATACAAAAAAATGAAACAAACAGACAATTGAAGGGAAGGAGATGAGAGGAGAATCAACCAGAGGAAAAAAAATGAGAAGAATCAAATAACCATATTAAGTTTAACAATAAAATAAAACAAAACAAAACAAAAGGAACTAATAAGCAAAACTCCAAAAAGAAAGGCATAACAAATGGGTGAAGGGATTAGAGATGAGAAGACAGCCAGTGAAAATAAGCCCACCTTAAAAAAGATTAACCTAAAGTAACTAAAGAGACATAATACTGTGTTTATAGGGAAAAAAGAAAAATCATAACTTTAAAAGTTCTAATATTAGAGAGAAACAAAGGAAAATATAAACCAAACTTTTATAACTTTAAATGTGAGTGTATTAAATAATTCAATAAAACAAAAATGTTATGACAAAACCTTATAATCTGTTGCTTATAAGAAACACATTAGCAAATATATACACAAAGAATAAAACTAAAAGGATGGAAAAAATTTACTATGTATTAAGGGAATCCAAAAAAACAAGAGTTGCAAATATACTATCTGACAAAGCAAAAAGAGTCAACTAAAAGGGATAAACAAGGAAACTATAGTATTCTGAAAGGAACCATAGGCAACAAATCAATATTAGTAATAAATTAATATGTTGCAAATGTCCTGGCATCCAAATTCATAAAGGAAACATTAACTAAACTATAAGAATACATAGAAACCGAAAGCTAAACAAAGGAGCAATTATAGAATTGAATAAATTGCTTGAGAAACTTTAACCAGAAGGCTTGTCTTCCAAATGGGAATGCAAAAGAATATATGTATTTCTCAGCACCACATGGAACTTTTACAAAAATTAACCATATATCAGAGCACAGAGATATTGCTAACAAAAGGCAGAAAGGCATCCTTTCTATAATGCAATAAAAGACTTAACACAATAAAAACTGCCATTGATTTAGAGGCCATAAACAAAAGATACGGACTCAAATGGAGTTGTACTAAATAATGAGTGAGTACAAAAAAGTCATTGAAACAATGAATAATTATGTAAAAGAAAATGATCGTTATGAAGCAACAGACGAAAATTTCTGAGATGCACTTAAGGCAGTCTTTAGGGGGAAAATCATATCCATACAAATATTGAGAAAAAGAAAAATAGAAGATTAATGAACTCAATATGCATTTTTAAACATTAGAAAACCAACAAATTTATACCCCAAATACGCACAAAAAATGAGATATTAAAAATACAAAAAGAAATGGATAATCTGGAAACAAAAAAAACACCCTATAGATGATGAGGTACAGGCTCTGGGAACCCCCTTGAGCTCTCCTTGAATCTTCCCACTTGAGGCATTTGCCTGAGGCCATAAGCTTTTCATTGTGGCTCTGTCTAAACCTTTGTTACTAGCTTAGCCCTCCTTTGTCCAGCAACTTTCTCTCTTTAATCCTCCCAAAATATCTATACCCAAATCTGTTACAACCTTGAACTGGCCTAGCCCACCATTGTCTGTCATCTCAAGGTAGCCTCCAGCAATTTCCCACCCGTAATCACTCATTACTGGAGTCTGACCTCATTGACTCCTGAAGACCCTCCCCGAAGTCCTCCTCTAGACCACGCCTAGATTCCTCCTACAACCTTTCTGTATATCAGACTCATCTGGCCTCCATGAAAGGAGAAAGGCCAGAGAATGATCTAGTGCAGACTCACTCTGCATCAGATGATTCTGGCCTGCTTGCCCAAAGGTAGTGTCACAGATACTGAGGCTCCATAAGAGTCTACCCATTATGGCAAACTTTTAATAAGCTTTGCTTTTCTTTGGCTGAGAGAAGACTTGAGTCAAATTCATTCGGCAGGACCCGGCATGTGGGTATTTTAGGGTCTTAAGCACTCCTAACCCTAACCTCTACATTTTTATGGAACTCTGACCTCTTCACAGGCATGGGCAAAGCAAGAGAGTGCCAGCAAAGAGATCCCTGCTGCTGCTTCTGTCTTTGTGGCCTCGACCCCCATGTTACCTGCCCTGGGGCTGGACCATGCTCCTCTCTGAAAGGTCTGACCGACCTTTCCTACTGACCTTCTAAGTTGTCTGGCATTTGTGAGTTGAGAAGTCTGGAAACTGCCAGCTTGGCCCATGTTGGACTGTGCTCCTCTCTCAGACTGGTGCAACAGACCTTTCCTGTTGACCTTACAGGTTGTCTTGGGCTGGAAATTTTTTTCATTCTGTCATTTTGTGGATTCTGCTGCTCTAGAACTTGTTTGGACTCATTTTTACAGGTTTTTAGAGGGTTTTGGGGGAGAGCTCCTTTCTTTTACTCCATCATCTTGGCTCCCACCACATTTATCTTAATAGATGCAAAAAAGGCCTTTGACCAAGTAAAATATTCTTTTATCGCAAAACTCTAAAATATATAGGCAACGAGGGACCTTTTAATATATCTCAATAAACATTTATTTAAAACCAAAGGGAAGCACCATGTGCAATGGCAATACACTAGAACCTTTTCCAATTAATATGGGGATAAAGTAAGGATGATCACTCTCCTCCCAATATTTCATATGGTTCTGGAAATGGAAGCAACAGTAATAAGAGAACAAATTATAAGCAAAAAGATAGGTTGAAATGAAATAAAACTATCCGTATTTGCTGGTTTACTAGGAAAATGCCAGGGAATCAGCAAAGATAGTAATAGAGGCAATTAATGGTTTCAGCAAAGTTGCAGGCTACAAAATAAACCCCCCAAAATTAAATGCATTTATACATAACAGTAACAAAATCCAAGAAGCAATACTAGAAAGGAAAATCCCATTCTAAATAACTACAAAATGCATAATGTATCTGAGGATCCATCTATGAAAGCATACAAAAGCTTGTATAGATTCAATTACAAAGAGTTCTTAAAGAAATAAAGAGCAACTTAAATAGCCAGAGAGATATTAAGTCAGTGGCTGGGCCTTGTCAACATAATAAAAATGACAATACTACCAAAGTTAATCAACACTTTTAATGCTATATCCATCAAATAACCCAAGGGGTACTTTACAGAACTTGACAAAATAATAACCAAATACATTTGTAAAAATAAAAGATCTAGAATATTAAAGGAAATGATGAAAAGATGTAGGGATAAAGAGGGAATAGCACTTCAAGACTACAAATTATAAGGAATCAGTCATCAAAACCATCTGGATTAGTTAAAAAAAAACCCCAGATAAATTGATGGAATAGCTTAGATGAAGGAAAATTAGAAACACTGAACTCAGTAACCCAGTGTTTGATGAAGTGGAAAACATAAGTTACATAAGGAAAAACTCCTTATTTGATAAGAACTGGTTAAAAAAAACTGGAAAGAAGTTTGGCAGAAATTAGGCTTAGATCCACACCTTGTTAACATATTCCACATGAATAGATGACCTTAATATATGATAAAAAAAAAAAAATTAGAAGAGAAGTAGATCATATAGAAGAGATGTGGAGGTTGGACTGACAAAACTAATTGGACATGAGGGGTCAGTGAGAGAAAGTTGAGGATTATTTTGAGGTTTCAAGCTTGAATATTTATAAGGGTGATGGTGTTACCAACAGAAAAAGGAAGCTCTAGCAAAGGAGATGATGAATTCCTATGGGACACTTGGGAAAGGTATCAAATTTAGAATCAGTAGATTGACTGGCTACTAATCCTAGCTCTATCTGACCTTGGGCAAGCTACTTAACTTCTCCAGACCCCAATTCCTCATTAGATTATTTGCTTAAAGGACTTTTGAGGTCCTTTCCAGCTCTTTATCTGTGATCCTTTGACAGTACTCAAGTATTGTAGAGATAAACAGTATTTTATATTTTATTATACTTTTTACTAGTATATCCCATTGACAGAACAATAAGGTCCAAGACTGTATTCTGCTTTGGTCAGATTACATATTAAGATTTGTGTTCAGTTTTGGATACCACATTTTAGGAAGAACATTAATAAGCTTTATAGTAAGTAGGGAAAGGCAACTGGAATACTAAGAGGTCTTGTGATCATGGTATAACAAAATCAATGAAAGTAACCGAGGAGTTTTAGTTTGGAGAATACTTAGGCACATGACACTTCAAGTTATTTGAAGGGTTGTTACATGGATAAAGGATTAGAGCTGTTCTGTTTGGAACCAGGGGGAAAAACTAGGAATAATGGGTAACAGTTAGGAAAAATAAAGTTTGTGGTAGAGAAAAACTTCCTACCAGTTAGCCTACCCAAAAGTGAAATGGGATTCCTTGGGAGGCAGTCTTTGGCACCTTAAGCCAAGGCTTGATGACAATCTGTTGGATATGTTGTAGAGGAGACTGTTCAGATAGTGTTTGACCAGATGTCTTATAATATGCCTTCTCTCCTTGTTTTGAGATTCTAAATCTACCTTTGTTTTGTTGTAAACTGAGTGGCAAATGGCAAGATTTGGTGAGCTTTTAAAAAGGACTTTTATAACCATTTCACTTCCTTTGCCATTTTAAACACTTAAACTTAAGAATGAAAAATTAAATGTGTATGTGTATGTGTAAAGTCAATCCAATTAAACAAATATTTAAGTGCCTACTTGGTGTAAGAAACAGTGGTATTAGGGTCAGAAGCCCCACAAATAGCATTAGGTATGTGCAAACCCAGGGCATTTAATGACTCTGGTCCTCAGTTTCCAAAGAACTACCTGTATGACCTTGAACAAGATGCTTATCATCTCTGGTCCTTGGTTTGTCTTCTATAAAATGGAGAGGTTGGATTAGATGACCTCGAAGGTAACTTCCAGCTCTAAATTAAGGATCCTATCAATTTATGCTTTTTCCTATCCATGTCAGGGTTTTTATGAGAATCAGATGAGATAATGTATATTAAGGGGTTTATAACTATTCTGTAACGTGTAAATATAAATTGCCATTATTTCAGATCTGATTAGTTGATAAATCACCATAGATTTCTTTAAAAATACCCAGAGTTTTGGGAGAAACAAGTGGTAGAGGACATGGAAATAATTGAGGCCACAATACTGAGAATAAATAGAATTTAAAAAACCAAGGCTATACAAATAAAGTTTGTGTGATCAAAACACTACATAGAAATGCATAGGAAGAAATGACTGTTTATAAGTTAAAAATCCAGATGAAATCTATGCTTGTTTCACTCAAAATCCATCATCATGGATAATTATGAATGAAACTGACTTCAACTCAGTGTATAGAGGGTCAATACAAGAAAAATACTCCCCCAATTAATTTATTTTTGTGGGTAGGTGTTTCAATGTATAGAATGCTATAGTTATAGTCAGTATCAGTCTGAATCCTACCTTTAACATTGAGTAGCTGTGCAACCCTAGGCAGGCAGCTCAACCCTTCTTGCCCTTAGTTTCCTTACCTGTCAAACGGGGAAAATAGCACCTATCTCATAGGATTGTTGTAAGGATCAAGTGAGGATAACATATGTAAAATGCTTGAAAAATCTTAAAGTGCTCTATAAATTCTAGTTATAATTTTCCCATATTGTTCAATTCAAGATATTTAAGAGTCTGAACTGAAATAAAAATATGTACAGGTTATGACCTTGCTCTTTGAATTCTTTCCTCAAATAAAAATATTTGATCTGGGACTCTTCTTAGATGCTTATTATGTTAAGGTCTTTCACTAAAATCTCCATCTAAAGCTTCCTCTTCTTTCTTTCACTTTTTCTCATGTTTACAACTGTTAGTATAGCATTGCATGCATAAAGTCATGTAGGTACATCTCTCCAATACTCAAATTCCATTTTAAAATCACTTTGATGCTTTAATTAAAAGAAAAAACTTATTAGTGTTCAGTTATAAAATAACCTCCAGTTATTTTCCGGTACTTCCTATTTAGGATAATCTATTGAGGTTCCATCAAGCATCTCCTCATGGTATTCCATACTTATAGAATTCTCTTTTGCTTTTCTTGCCATCTGGAACAGCTTTTTCTACATCATCCATCCATTATGTCACTTCAAATCTTAGGGGACCATGCCTTAAAATTGTTTTCTGTCCTTTAATCATTGCAATTATGTGATTTGAAGCAACAAAGTGTTTGGGTATACTGTTTATATGAAAGAGAGAATGCAAACCATCATATGAAGCATTTCATGAAGATTCAAACTTCTTATGGAAAGTAAAACCTACGAAAAAAGATCAAAAGCATAGGGATTATTGATCCTGGAGAAACCAAAAAAGTGAATTAATAAAACATCTTTAAATAGGAAATGAGGTGTTATGTGAAAGTTGATGATAAGTTGATATTTTCCATTGAATAGGGAGTTTGGGAAGTAAAAAGAGCGTGTGACCTGGAATCAGGAAGATGTATTCAACTCCTTTTTCAGGTTCTTAACTAGCAAAAAGACTTTGGGAAAGTCATAACCTTTCTCAGGCTCAGTTTTCTCATCTGTCAAATGGGGATAACCTTATCTCTAGCACTTTTATCCCAGTTATTGTGTGCCAAAAATGCAATCATACTTAAAGAGCTTCACAAACCTTAAAGCTCTATATAAAATGTCAGTTACTATTAGTGAGAATAGAAGAAGAGGAAATGATTTTGAACTTTAATGTGAGGATTATTAGTTACACATAAAAATTTCTCAGAGAGTGAATTATTAAAGGATAGAATGGCTTATTGAAGGTGGCATATACCTTCCTTGAAATTCATTAAAAATGGGGTATTTCTCAGTGACCTAGCTTGTTTGACTTGGGTATAATCCTTTTGTGGAAGTAAAAGAATGTGGTTTCTTCCATACCTAGAGACTGGGGTCAGCAAAGAGATATGGGAGTTTTGAATATTCACTTTGTTGAACAGGACCTTTTCCGAAGATAAACCCATCTCTAGGGACAGTGCTTTTATCTTACACTTCTAGCTCTATATTATTTCAAAACTCAAAACAGAATTTTGAAACTTCTGATTCCTTCAAACTAGAATTTTTTAAAAAGTTTATGGCTTGGATTTGTTTTTAAAAATTCCAAAATAATCACATTGGCCAAAGTATGTAAGTAGGCCAGAAACCAAATTTCACAAAACAATTCTAGCAAATTTGAAATAAAATTAAGAGCTTAAATCTTTCAGAGCCTATCATCATAATAAAACTTCCAATAGTGAATTTTATGCAAAATTTTCAATTCTGAGAAGATAGTTAATTAAATAAGGCTTTAGGTTTTTTTATAGAGGACATGTCAATAGGAAGGATAGCTTTTGCTAGTTGTTATATTATGTAACTTTACTGAGGTACTCAATGAATTTCTACTTTTGTTTTAAAAGCCTCATAAAAGAGACCTGTATACTTAACAACTGTTATTTTAATTTTGATTATTTTGAAGGAAAAATCAGCAACCTCCTTAAATTAGCAAAATAGGCTAAAAAAATTTTCATAATTTGAATTTTATCCTCAAAACCTTTTGGCAAAAGAAAGTAATAGTTAAGAAAGAAAGTAATATTTAAGTCTTTATGACAGAAGAATAAATAGAGTTGCGCTTTAAGATAAGCTATTTCTCCAAATTAAATGTCATCAAATGAAAAAGTAGTATGTAT
>JAQQSV010004933.1:0-14693 GCA_028646515.1 Pseudochirops corinnae | reverse complement strand
TGAGAGCCATCATCAAAAAAACAATCTGGGTGGGGCTAGGTCAGGAGGACCTGAGTTCAAATGCAGCCTCAGACACTTAACACAAAAACTAGCTGTGTGACCTTGAGGAGCTCATTTAACCCCAATTGCCCTCCAAAAAAGCAAAAATAAAACAAAATATTTTTTAAAAGAACCTAGAAATCATCCTTCAAGAAATTCTCAAGGAAAATTGTACTGATATTTTAGAACCAGAGGGCATAATAAAAATTGAAAGAATTCATGGATCATCTCTTGAAAAAAGATCACCAAAAGGAAACGCCTAGGAATATTATAGCCAAATTCCATAGTTCCCAGGTCAAGGAGAAAATATTATGAGTAACCAGGAAGAAATAATTTGCGTATTTTGGAAACAAAATCAGTATAACACAAGATCTAGCAGCTTCAACATTAAGGAATTGAAGGGCTTGGAATATGATATTCCAAAGGTCAAAGGAGCTAGGATTAAAACCAAGAGTCACCTACCAGCAAAACTGAGTATATTGTTTCAGGGAAAATATGGTCATTCAATGAAATAGAGGACTTTTAAGCATTCTTGATGAAAAAACCCAAGTTGAATAGAAAATTTCACCTTCAGATATAAGAAATAAGAGAAGCATGAGAAGATAAACAGAAAAAAGAAATCATAAGGAACTTACTAAAGCTGAACTATTTATTTACATTCCTACATGGTAAAACAATAATTATAACTCATGATACTTTTCTTAGTATGAGGATAGTTGAAGGGAATATATATGTATATATGTATATATGCATATATATGTATATGCATATATATGTATGTATGTATGCATGCATGTGTGCATATGTACTTACATATATATGTTTATGTATGAGGATATATGTGTGTATAAATACATATGTGGATGTGTGTACACATGTGTACATGTATATATAGACAGAGGGCATGGGATCTGTTGAAAAAGAAGGGATGATATGTAAAAAAATAAAATTAAGAGGTGAGAGTGGAATATAATGAGAGGAGATAGGGAGATATAGAATAGGGTAAATTACCTCATATAAAAGAGGCAAGAGAAAACTGTTACAATGGAGGAGAAGTAAAGAAAGCCAAAAGATAATGGGCCAACCTTACTCTCACTGAATTTAGTTTAAGGAGTGCATAACATACACACTAATTTGGGTAACTTACACTCTAGGAAAGTAGGAGGGAAGGGGGTAAGAGGTGGGATGATAGAAGGGAGAGCAGATTAGGGTGGAGGGTAGTTAGAAGCACACACTTGTGAAAAGGGACAGTATCAAAGTAGAAAATAGAATAACTTGGGGGTGGGATAGGATCGAGGGAAATATAATCATTCTTTCACAATATATCTATTATGGAAATGTTTATATATGAGGATATATGTGTGTATAAACACATATGTGGATGTGTGTACACATGTGTACATGTATATATAGACAGAGGGCATGTATATATAGACACATGCATAACCTATACTGAATCACTTTTCCTCCCAGTAAGGGTGAGTTAAGAGGGAAGAAGAGAGAGAATCTGGAAATCAAAGTTTTAAAATCAAATGTTATCTATATATAATTTTTTTTTATTTACATGCAACTGAGAAATAAGTTATACAGGCACTATGGTATAGAAATCCATCTAGCCCTACTAGAAAGCCAGAGGAGGGGAATGGGGGAGGATATAAGAGCCAACAGATTGGGGGAAAGGGTATTCAGTAAAATGGCTATTTTGGGGTATGAGACAGGGGAAAGGCTGGGAGAAAATTTGTAACTCAAAATCATATGGAAATGAATGTTGAAAACTAAAAATAAACAAATTAAACAAACAAAATAGAATGCTTGGAAGTCCTGTATTTCACTGAATGATCAAATTTTCCCCTGAAGCATTATACTCAGTTTTAAAGGGTAGGTAGTTCTTTGTTTTAGTCCTAGCTCCTTTGATCTCTTAAATATCACATTTAAAGTCCCCCAATCCCTTAGTTTAGAAACTATTAAATCTTGTATTATTATGATTGTGTTTCCACAATATTTGAATAGTTTCCTTCTGGCTGCGTGCCTATTTTCTCCTTAAACTGGGAACTCTGGAATTTGGCTGCAATATTCCTAGGAGTTTTTCTTTTATATTCTCTTTCAGGAGGTGATCAGAGCATTCTTTCAATTGCTATTTTGCCTCTGGTTCTAGAATATTGGGGCATTTTTTCTTGATAATTTCTTGAAAGATGATTTTTAGGCTTTTTTTTTTATCATGTCTTTCAGGTAGTCCAATAAATTTTAAATTATCCCTCCTGTGTCTGTTTTTCAGGTCAGTTGTTTTTCCAATGAGATATTTCACATGATCTTCTATTTTTTTCATTCCTTCAGTTTTGTTTTATAATTTCTCAATCTCTCATAAATTCCTTAACTTCCATTTGCTTCTTTCTTTCTTTTTTTTTTTTTGAGCAATTATTTTTTTCAGTGATATTTTTGACCTCTTTTTCCATTTGGCCAATTCAGCTTTTAAAGGCATTCTTCTCCTCATTGACTTTTTGGACCTCTTTTGTCATTTGGGTTAGTCTATTTGTAAAGGTGTTATTTTCTTCAGTATTTTGGGTACTCCTTTAGAAGGTTATTGACTCATTTTTCATGATTTTCTTGCTTTACTCTCATTTCTTTTCCCAATTTTTTCCTTACTTCTCTTACTTAATTTTCAAATTCTTCTTGAGCTCTTCCATGACATAAGACCAATTCATATTTTTCTTGGAGACTTGATGTTAGGAGCTTTTACTTTGTCATCTTCTTCTGTGTGTATGTTTTGATCTTCCTTGTCACCAAGGAAGTAAGAACCTTGTCACCAAGAAAGTAAGATTCGATAGTCTGAATGTTTTCCCTGCTGTTTGCTCATTTTCAAGCCTTTTACTTGACCTTTGAGCTCTTTGTTAAGTTGAGAGTTTACTGCCTCAAGCTTCAGGGGTTTTGTGCAGCTCTTTGAAGAGATATTTCTAGGGACCTGTAAATTTTCAGTCCTTCCAAGGTGGCATTTTCAAAGGGGAGGTGTTTACTCTTCTCCTGGCCTGTGCTATGATCTTTGAACAACCACAACTACTCTTTTCTACCTTGAAACTGTGAGGAGCATTCCTTCTTCACTGCTGCCACAAGCTCCATCACATCAGCATTCCTCTTTATCCCAGGACTGCCCCCCAGGACTGCAAGACAGATCCAAAAAAGGTAAAAACAAACAAACAAAAATCTTGTCTCAGAACCAGCAAAGAGGTCCCTGCTATCCTCCTCTGATCAACCACTCAATTCCCACACTGTCTGTAGGCCAAGAGCTCCAGAAGCAGCCCCTGCTGTAGCAGCAACTGCCACCACCCTGGGGCTTGGGCTGGGGGCAGACCATGGTCATCTCTCATCCAGGTGAGAGACCTTTCTTACTAACCTTTGAATTTGTCTTTAGCATTTATGTATTAAAAAGTCTGGAAACTGCTGAAGCTGCCAATGGTTCAATTCTCTAAGGTCTGCTTGAGCCTTGTCTGTGCTGGCATGGCCCATGTGGGACTGTGCTCTGCTTCCAGCCTGGTATGACTGACCCTTCCTTTTCACCTTCCAGATTGTCTTAGGGTGGAAATTTGTTTCTGTCATTTTGTGGTTTCTAACACTCTAGAATTTATTTAGAATAATTTTTACTAGGAATTTGAGGGTTTTAGGGCAGAGCTTAAGCAAGTCACTGCTTTTACTCTGCCACCTTGGCTCCACTCCTTTGATTTATTCTTTTGTTGATTGTCTAGACTTAAGAAGGTGATAGAGAAAATGTAAACAATTCAGGTTAAGCTTGAAAGTGTGTGGTGGTTTTTGGAGCATTGGTTATGAAGCCAGCACACTCTTGCTTACTATACTATCACCTATGTTATCACTGTTTTAACAACCTAACTGCTTATATAAGAACAGTGGTTCTCAACCTGTGGGTCACAACCCCTTTGGGGCTCAAACGACCCTTTCACAAGGGTCACAGGGGTCTCCTAAGACCATTGGAAAGCACATATTTCCGATGGTCTTAGGAACCTGGACACCCTCCCTCTATCCCTCTCCAGGAGGGTCCACCCACATAGAGATATGTCCACATACTAGTATTAAAGAGTTGCAGCATTAGGAAGGTTGAGAACCACTGTATAAGAACATGAGTCACAATTACCTATCAACTTTGTTTTGGGGTCTCTGAGGAAGGAAAACCTGTAGATGTTCACAGTATGTGTCTTAGTTGAGAGAAAGGTTAAACAAAACATTCCATCAAGATACATCTTCATTCAACAAGAATGTGTAAAGCTACAAGAAGACAGATTTCTGCTAACAAAGTATGTCATTAGTAGGACACATAATGTAAGCAGACCAAAAGAAAGCTACCCAACCCCCAATCCCATATCTGACTGTGGAAAACTAGGCAATTTGCCTGTTTAAATGTAGCACCTGAGACTGGCAGGGTTCCAATGAAGATAATTCATTGCAAATTGTTGAGCTATTTGACATCTTGGATGAGCATGGTGCAACAGATATACTTAACCTTAGTGAATCAATTGCCATTCACACAGAGTATCAGATCCAAGTAATAGATATACACAGTTATCTGCCTTCCATGGTTTCTGAATCATGCAGAAAAATATTCTCTAAATGTATTTTAGATTATTAGATTCAATATTTGTGTAATCTCTTGTGTATATAAGTAGATTGACCCAGATATTTTATATACTTTAAATAAAAGTCCACCTTTTTAGTGATAGTAAAAAATACTATATAGAAACAATTTTTTGTGGATTAATTTTGTATCCTGCAAAACATGAGCCCTTGGTGTGGCAGTGTCTTCCAGACCACTGGTCCTCCTTTCATCCCAACATTAACAGCCATCATCTAGGGAAGTACCTCCTATTGAGAAGGAGCCATTCATCCCTGCCAACCCCTAGACAACTGCTACCTACTCGTCAGAAAAATCAGCGTAAGTGAAGCAGCAAAACACCCACAGGGAGAAACAGGAGTCAACTTGTGGCAAGCAAGTTAATGCAAAGTGTTCATGATCATAATTTCTTCTCAGACCCTGATGAAGACAATCTAGAACTCTAAGCCCAAT
Source organism: Pseudochirops corinnae (assembly GCA_028646515.1). Classification (NCBI taxonomy): domain Eukaryota; kingdom Metazoa; phylum Chordata; class Mammalia; order Diprotodontia; family Pseudocheiridae; genus Pseudochirops; species Pseudochirops corinnae. Next base: position 9,586 of record JAQQSV010004933.1, on the reverse strand, counting down.
GGTTTTGGGAATACCAATATTTCCATGACAGTCCTTCACTCATCATCCTGGAAAGTAACTCTTATGAAAATGTTGCCCAGAAATTACTCCTGCCCCTGATTAAGCTACAGCTAATGAAGACCCCAAAAAGAAAGTTCACCCCACTAAAGTTCTTGGCCTTGTCAAATAATTCAATATCAGAAATTGATATGGTTTTTTCAAAGAGAAATACACTAAATTTAAAAAGATAACTTTCACTTTACTGCTTTACGGTAATGACAATATGACTTTTCAACCTTATACGCAACTGAAATCTCCCAAGAGCTGTCTCCCTTATTAGGAACTGACCTAATTGAGAGCAGGGACCCTACTGCTTTTCTATTTGTAACCCCTACATTTAGCACAATTAGTTTCTTTGCTGAATTTCTTGGTTTTTCTTAGTAAACTATCATTCCATCTTCCAATAGGGATAATTTAATCTCCCAATTTCCAGTGTTTATGGTTTCATTCATTTTGCTTGTTTTATTGTTATCACTAGAATTTCTAGAAATTCATATCATCCTTGTTTGATCCTCTATTTAATGGAAAGTTTCTGGTATTTTACGGTGTTAAATAATGATAGCTTTTTGTTCTAGAATTAGGTAGGTGGTTAGAGAAAGGGATAGATAGATAGATAGATATAGTGTAATGAATAGAATATTGGTTTGGGGACAGAAGATTCAGGAATCAAAACCATTTCTGATGTTTGTTACCTTTGAATGAGAGGTTAACACGTCTGGGCCCAAGATTCCTCATCTATAAAACAAAGGAGTTGGACTAGAGAGCCCATGAAATTCCTTATCTCTTTTTGTCTTTCCAGTAGCTATCTATGGCTGTGAGAGTTGAAGTATAAGGGAAGTTGAGTATGGCAGAATCAGTGCTTTTGAATTGGGGTGCTAGAAAAACAATCAAAAAATAACAACAATATAAAAGTTTTGAGAGTTCTTTGGACACCAAAGAGATCAAATCAGTCAATGCTTAAGGATATTATTTCACATTATTCATTGGAATGTCAAGTACTGAACTTGAAGCTGAAGTACTTTGGCCACATAATAAGAAGATTGGATTCTTTGGAAAAGATGCTGATGTTGGTAAAGACTTAAAGCAAAAGGGAAAATGAGATGGTGGGGGATGAGATCAATAGATAGAGCCATAGAAGCAATGACCATGAGTTTGAACAGTCTTTAGAAGGCAGTAGATGATGGAAAGGCTTGGTGTGCCATATAGTCCATGAAGTCAAGAATAGTTGGACTTAAGAGAACAAATGAGCAACAATGATAACAAAGACAACTCAAAAATGAAGATGAAAATTCTAGGGTAGGAAGCAGGTGACACAGGGAATCCCTGGCATGGGGAAATATTTTTCTATGATGTTGAAACCATGCAGAGAGTGAAGTGATCTAGAAGTCAAGTTTCTGCCCTCCATAAAGCAAGACTTTCTGAGTTTAGTATTCTACCCTCCAGGCCCGCAATTGGAGGGGAACAAAAGGAAAGAGAGAAAAAGAGAGACAGGAAGATGTCAGAGTAACACAAATTGAGACAGCAGCATGGTGATGAGACTAGAAATCAGCACTTTATCCTAGAAGAAACATCTTGCTCTGTAGAGTTGAAACCAAGTAGAACTCCAGACAGAAAACAGAATGGGCTGAAATCCAATTTTTGTGGGTATGTTGGCACACAGACTCCCAAGTACTTTACATTGCCTAGTTATTTTACATATAATTTGTCCTTTTGTCTCTCTCTTTATTAATTTTTATTGCTATTATACAGAAAAGATACTTTGTTTGTATTTATTTTATAACATATAATTTTGCTGAAATTGTGATTTCAATTAGATTTTAGTTGATTCTCTAGTTTTCTCCAGGTAACTTATCATACCATCAAAAAAAAAAATAACAATTGTGTTTCCTCATTCCTTGCCTTTGCTTAAACTTCTTTTTTTTTGTCTTATTAGTAAAACTCACATTTATAGTGCAGTATCAAATAGTTGTGGAGATAATGGACATTCATGTTTTAGCCCTGATCTTATTGGAAAGGCTTCTAGATTATCTCCATTACACATGGTTCTTGCCCTTGGCTTTAGGTAGATATTATTTATCATTGTAAGGAAAACTCCATTCATCTCTATTTCTTGTGTTTTGTTTTGTTTTGTTTTGTTTATTGACAGGAATGAGTGTGGTACTTTTTCAAAAGCTTTTTCTGCATTTATTGCAATGATATGATTTTTGTTGTTTTTATCATCATGTTATCAGTTATGCTTATAGTTATCCTAATATTAAATTAGCCCTCCTTTCCTGGTATAAATCCAACCTGGTCACAGTGTATGAGCTTTGCAATATGTTGCTAAAATTTCTTTCTAATATTTAACCTATTTTTTTCAATATCCTTTATGTAAATTGGTACATAGTTTACTTTCTCTGTTTTGACAATCTGTACATTTCACAACCATATTTGTGACACAGAAGTAATTTGATAGCACTCTACCTATTTTTTCAACAGTCTATGTAGTATTGAAATTAATTGTTCTTTAACTTTCACAGAATTCACGTGTAAATCTATCTGGTCATTTGATTTTATTTTAGGAAGTTAATTTATGACTAGTTTACTTCATTTTTCTAAAAAAAGGATTAAATATTCTATTTTCAGTTCTTCTGATCTGGCCAATTTATATTTTAGTAAATATTCATCTATTTCATTTACATGGCTAGATTTATAAGTATATACTTGCACAAAACAGTTTCTAATAATTCCTTTTATTTCTTCATCGTTGATTATGAATACATTTTTAAATTGTTGATGCTGGTAATTTGATTTTCTTTCATTTTTAAGAATCAAATTAGCCAACGATCTATTTTTTTTCTCCCCAAAAGTTCTAGTTTTATTAGTTTACTATTTTTACTTTAAATATTGTAATCTTCCCTTTTGTTTTAGGATTTCTACTTCAATATATAATTAGGAGGCTTTAATTTATTTTTTTTAAGTTGCATGCCCAATTCACTAATTGACTCTTTTTTTCCCTTTTATTGATGTAAGTATTTATTGATATAAATTTTGCCAAAAGTACTGATTTGGCTATATCACATAAATTTTGTTATGTTATCTCATTATCTTAGTTATCTTTAATAAAATTTTTTTTCTATGAATTGTCTAGGTAAAAGAGGACTAATGCATATGAACAGAATGTATTGGATTAGAGTTATAAGAAAGTAGTTTAAAGAAAAATAAGTTGAGTAACTAAGAATTTACTTTAAAAGAAGGAGGGGCTTAGTATCAAAACTAAATAAATGGAAGGGGAAAAACAAACTTAACTCTTGTGATTTTAAAAGTGAATAGCCAAACCAATCCAATAAAAAACAATTCAGAGTGAAAACGAAAATAACCCCCACCTCATAACATTTTACTTATTAGAAACATACTTAAAGCACAGACACAGTATGAAAATCATAAGAAGAAACATTATTTTTATTAATCTGATAAGTACTTAGAAGCAGAAATTGTAATCATGCCATCAGGTAAAACAAACAAACAAATGAACAAACAAAAAAACACACAATAGAAACGGAAATAACATAAGCAATTATGTTTAAAGTAACCATGCATGATGAAACACTCTCAATTTAAAACATGAACATACCAAATCACCTTGACATCTAAATATTGAAATGAAAGAACAAAATTACAACAAAGTAAAACATAGAAAGCAATGTGATAATACTAAGGGACTGTAACATTCCCCTTCACAACGTGACAAATCTGGAAAAATCAATAAAAGAGAAAATGTAGAACTTAACAAATTACTAGAAAATGTTTAGCATAGTGTATCTTCTAAATAGGAACATGATCTAATTTTGCTTTTGCTTTGTCTGAGATTAGGATTGATACCCTTGCTGCTTTTTTTTTTTTTAATTTAGCTGAAGCATAATATATTCTGCTGGAGTCATTTACTGAGGGTTAGCAAAACATAAACAGGTTGTTCAAAAAAATCTTAGTGATTTCTCAAAACCACACACCACCTTTACAAAAATATACCATAAATATCTAATTTAGATAATACCTATATATAACATAAGGACAGAGAGAAATTATAATTAAATGTAAAAAAAAAATACCCCCCCAAAAAAACAACTTATTTCCATATTCCCGCAGTTTAAACTCTGTCCTATTTAGATGAGTATTCAAATTATATATTCATCCCAGAACAATGGAGTAGTGTAGAATTTCTTTCTGCCTACTGATAATTTCATGTAGCCCTCTTACTCTCAAATTTATGTGAGTACATAAGAAAACGTCAAAAATTGATATCAGAATTCATAGGGGAAATAACATCTGAATGCAAAAAAAAATATAAATATTTGCATGAAGCAGGTGACATAGGTAACATTTCAGTTTAGCCTTGAACAATAGCTAGTATGTTGATAACTCTTGATATTTGGAAATGCCGATTGGAGGAAACTGTATGAGTAAAGGTAAGAGCTGAGACTATATAGAATTTGGTCAAATTTTTGATGTGGGGAAATTAGGAAAATGGAAGAGATGATGATTTATTCAATCCTAGATGACTAAGAAGATGGAAATTTAACTAAGAAATAAATCACTTTCTCTAGAGAATTATCTATTATTTTGTCATGGGGGAGAAATAGTTCAGGGAATAGCCAGAATCCAAGATATGATGTATGCAATTCATTATATTAATAAGTTACTTAATATATAGAGAGTAGATTTTCTTGAACTGTAAGTTCCCTGAGGGTTGAGATTATATTTTGTTCCTCTTTACATTCCATATGTAGTCATAGGATCACAGATCTAGAGACAGAAGGGACCTCGGAGACTATTCCAATCTTCCATTTTATATTTGGATAAAATGAAGACCAAAGAATTTATGTGACTTTTCCAAGATCTACTTTAGGCATAGTAGTTGAACCCAAATTCTCTGAATCCAGCATCATGACCTTTTCCCTTTGTCTTATAAATAATAGTTGCAAAAATGAAAGATGGATGAAAAAAAGAATGGGTCATAAATGAAACTGATGATACTAATATTGCACTTTTTCCTTGTTAAAATTTTCTTTTCTGCAGATAAACCTGAAGATACAGATGAAATCAATAAAAGAGAGAAAAATTCTTAATCAATCAGAACACATTTGTTATGTGTTTAACATGTTAGTTGCTGGATTAGGATGCAAAGAAAAAAAAGTGAAATAGTCCCTACCTTCAAGGAGTTTCCATTCTCTTAGAAGGGAAAATATGTGCATAAAGATGTATATACTATAAAATAAAAAGAAGAATAATTTGGAGATGGAAGACACTAGAAGGTGGGGATATCATAAAAACTTTCAGGGGAGGCTAGGTGGCCCAGTGAATAGAGCACTGGCCCTGGAATCAGGAGGACCTGAGTTCAAATCCAGGCTCAGACACTTAACAATGACTAGCTGTGTGACCTTGGGCAAGTCACTTAACCCCAACTATCCTCCAAAAAGCAAAAAAAAAAACAAAAAAAAACCAACAAAAAAACTTTCAGGAACACTGAACTTGAAATACACTTGAAAGGGAAAGGAGGAATTCACAGAGGGAGAAGTGAGAAATCAAGACATTTGAGTTATGGGCGTAAGCCAGAATAAAGGCATAGCAATGACTGTGTCATTTATGAGAAACAGCAATCTGACAAATTTGATGGTATCAGAGAGTGAATTGAGGTGGATAATAGTATCATATTATTATTATTAATTAATAATATTAAGTATTGAGAAGGTTAAATGACCTTTCTGGGATTATAGAGGGATTAAGTGTCTGAGGATGTATTTGAATTCATGTCTTCCAGACTCCAGGCCCAGTGATCTGTCTAGCTGCTGAATTTATATTATCTAATCTTAAATGGCACTTCATTGCAACAAAGCAATATTTTTTACTTATTTTTAATTAATTCTTTATCCTACATACCACAGTAACTGCTCTGTCTCTTTTTTTCCTCAAGGTTTTTATAGTTCTCACTATAATAAATAATTAATAATAATATGTGTGGAAAGGTAGTTGGGGATAGGATACAAATGGCATTAGATGACACAGAAATTTGTTTTTTATAACTATAAATCCACTGGAGTTTATTGGAGAATCAATATGGAGAATCACTATGAGTCCACTGGAGTTTATTGAGTAGCAAACTGACACATTCAGATTTACATTAAAGTAAAATAATTTCATCTGTGGAGGAAGGATTGGAGTGGGGAGAAACTTGAGAAAGGATGATCAATTAAATGGGAATTCAAAGCCCATCTCAGCAAGAAAACCTCTACCTTAGAACTTAGTTAAAATTGCAAAGTAGATCAAATATGTCTTTGTTTTTCCTCTATATTTCCTACAGTTTCTTGTTTCATATTAATCATCCAGGAACCTATTCCACTTGTTCTACCTTTGGGTGATCAGGTCCCTCTGTGGTTTCCAGTAAAATAAATTTTCCTTAGCTACTTCATTTGATTGTTATGAGCATCAAGTGATATAACTAAAGAAAGCAATTTTTAACTGAGTCATTAATCAAGTAAGTATTTGATGGTCATTTCACAAGCCTCTCCTTAGTTTTAGACTGCTCGAAACTGGGCATAGAAATCTAAAAAATAAAATAGACTCTTTTCAAGAAGCTTACTTATTAGAGTAAAGGGATATGCCAGGTTCATAGACAAGGAGTGAGTAAAAAATAAATACTCAGTGATTTTTGGGGTAGAGGCATACTGATAATTGAGAGAATGTGGAAAGATTTCTTGGAGGAGGTAGAGAAAGATTTCTTAGAGGCTCTTGAATAAACTGGAAGGGAACCTTCCCATTCCAAAAAGTAGAGATGAGAAGGACAAGCACTGCAGGTGTTAGGGACAGCATAAGCTGGGGCACAGAAGTGGAAGATGGAATGCCTTATATGGGAAACCACAAAAGGGCAGCCTGGCTTTGCCATGGTGTCATACCTCTATGTAATTCTTGCCCCATCTATGAGAATAATCTTGAAACAACCATACATTCACATAAGTTAACTCATTCCAAACCTTAGGGCAGGGGTGTGTATACAATCAAGCTTTGTAAGTATTAATAGATATTTAGTACAATATTATAACCTAATTATAACAAACATTTTTGTTTTATCCTCATATACTCAACTCAATATTTGTTCTACTTCTCAAGTTAGTCCCTAAAAATTTCAAACTACAGATGACATAGCATGCATGTTTTGAAACCAAATTCATGAAGACTGTCTGTATTGGTAAATTATTTTTCATAATTTTAGAACTTGTTTATTGGAAATCCAGTGCTTTGGTGAAGAATCAGAAGGAACAGATACACATTCCCTTATACTTGCTTAATAATATATGTTTTCTTCATCTTTCTCTCAACTCTATTTACCTCAACTCTATCCCCTCATCTACCGCTTTTGATCTCTCTGATCTCTGGAACTATTACTGCATAATGCTGAACTGAGCTAGAGTAAGTCATGGTGCTGAGCTTCCCAAGTCCATTATGAATTGTTGTTGTTGCTCTTAAGTTGTTCAGTCATGTCTGACTCTGTGATCCCATGGACCATAGCATGACAATACTGTCCATGGGGTTTTCTTGACAAAGATACTGGAGGGGTTTGTCATTTCCTTCTCCCTTAGATTTAAAGCAAAGAGAAGTTAAATGACATTCCTGGGATCAAACAGAGATTAAGGGTATGAGGCTGTATTTGAATTCAGGTCTTCCTGACTCTAGGCCCAGTGCTCTATCTAGCTGCTGGATTTATATTATCTAATCTTAAATGGCCCTTCATTATAACAAAGCAATGTTTTTACTTATCTTTAATTTATTCTTTATCCTACTCACCACAGTGACTGTCCTAAGTCTCTTTATTCCTCAAGGTTTTTATAGTTCTCACTCAGTTGCATAGCTTTTTTCATACTTTCCTAAGACTGAAAAGTCATTTTAACTGTCGTTGTCTTCTTTTGCTCTAATTGAAAAACAAAACAAAACAAAACAATTGCCACCATTTCCCACTATCTTATCCTTTACTCCAGTCCTTAGTGAAATTATGACCCTTCTCACCATAGTCTAACCTTATATTTGTACATTTAATCCCATTCCCATACCTCCTAGAAGTGTTTTGCAGAAAGGCCCCCACTATCATTTCTTCTAAATCTCTCCCCATTTAGAATTCCTTTCTTGCTTCCTCCAAACACTTCCATTTCTCCTCCATCCTTAAATTTATTTTTCACTAGATTCTACCATCCCCACTATTTTTCTACTTTTCCCCTATCTTTTCTTCTCCATACTACAAAACAAATTTGTCATATTCCCTGCTTTTACTTCTTTATCTCAATCTCTTTGAAATCCTTTGTAATCTTACTTCTTTCTGACATCATCATCATACCCTTTCTAATAAGTAAAATTTTAAAATGATTAATCTCAGAGTTTAAGTTTCAAATACAAGTTTGGCACTAAGTCACCTGTATTCTTCTCTCTGATACAAAGAACTCAAACTGCTAAGACTTGTTTTCCCAAAATGGAGGGTATTACAATAAACCAGGAATTTGAATTTAAATATTTACCCAGCTTCTCTAAATCACAGGCTTTTTCCCCCTTCAAACTATCAGTCTACCATGCAACTGTTGCTTCCCCTCTTCTCCCATCCTCCCTCTGACACTTCACTCCAGTGCTGTTTCTACCTACCCAAAGCTAACTTCCACTCCTCTGTGAATTAAAATAATTTAGAAACTGAGCCAGGACTGCAGCTTGAAGGCAAAATTAACTCAACCAACTGAATATTTTCTTCTATTCATCACACTATACAGCAGAAATCTTTTTTTTTTCTTCCTTAAATGAGGCTGCCAATTAGAGGAAAAGAGAGCTAAGTAGAGGATTTATGAGGGAAAGAAACAAGATATCGTGCACTGTACCCAGGCCTCTTCTGTGGTCATTCTTGACTTTGTGCCTTTGTAGCACAATTTGAAAGGCAGGCTTTCAGCTATCATTTTTCACTACTTACATATGTTGAAGATTCTTTCTGAGGGCAATTCTAAGCTATCATTATTATTTTTGTGTTTAAGTATGCACTTCTCTTCCCTCAATGGCTCGGATTTCTTTCAGGTTGGCAATGATCCTCCAAAGGATAATAGTAAAATGATAGAGTAGGCTAGGAAGTTTTGGAAAGGATTCTGGGATAGAAAAAATAGATAGATTATGCGTATGGGTATGAGTGTTCTTTTGTGTGACATACACTTAAAGTCATGCGTATTCATAAGAATTTATAAAAAAAAAGTCCTCATTGCCCACCAGCGGAATCAGCTTTTGTTTTATGTTTCTATGATTTAACTACATCTTATAAATGTTGTCAACCTGTGCTAATTGAAATATCTATAAAATGCTGATACTGAAATATTGCAACGCAGTACTTCAAAAGTTTTTTAATGAGTCCCCTGTTTTATTAATGAAATGATTTATAGAAATATTTAATCTGATTGATTTACCATTAGCTTTAATGAATCAAGTTATTAAGTACACTGTTTCAAAACACCATGAAAACAGGCTCAGCAAATATTTAGTGTCTTGCAATGAG
>JAQQSV010004932.1:0-14693 GCA_028646515.1 Pseudochirops corinnae | reverse complement strand
GAGAAGTGACATAGGAGAGAACAGACTGGGGGAGGGGAGACACACTGGGATGGCTGTTTTGGGGCGGTGGGTGGGGGAAAGAGGGGGAGAAAATATGTAACTCAAAAACTTGTGGAAATTAATGATGCAAACCATAATAAAATTAAAAAAAAATAAAAAATAAATATAAAAAAAAAAAGAAAAGGAGAATTAAACTACAATGGCACAACTTCTTCATTCTGGCCCCTACAATACCACCACAAGATACATAATTCTCTTGAAGTTCTCTTGAAGGAGAAAGAAGACAAATTCTCTGCCATGTTAGCATCTTGATACCTACTGTGAGGTAACTAGTTTGTATGAAAATAGATTTTAGGAAGAAAATGATTATGGTAGGCATTCATTTTTTTTTTGTATATTTGAACAGTTGGCAAATGTCTTTATAGAGGTATTTTACTAGAAGAATGACAAAAATAAAGCTGCCATTACACATTTACCTACGAATGTCTATTTTTAAAAAGGTAAAAAGGTCAACAGGAGAAGGCAGCAATTGAAATTATTATTATCTGACAAATAAGTTAAACTGGAAGTTAACTCGAGAGTGTCATCGAGCCCCAGTAATATCCTCACACCAATGAAACTCTCATAATGTAAAGCTTATGTAATAGGTTACTGAAAATAAGAAAAATTAATTCAGTCAACTATAGGGCTTCTATATTTAGCCAGAACTTCCATAGAAATGGAGCAGGTAGGTGCCGTGGTAGAGAAAGTATCAGGTCTGGTGTCAAGAAGACTTCATGAGTTCAAATCTGGCTTTAGATACTTATTTGCCGTGTGACCCTAGGCACTTAACTTTTTGTCTCAGTTCTTCACTTGTAAAATGAGCTAGAGAAAGAAATGGCAAACCACTACAAGATCATTGCCAAGAAAACCCTAAATGGGGTCACAAAGAGTGGAACAGCAACTGAACTGTAGAAATACATAGGGGTAATGTAGGACTATTGTGGTTTAAACCCAGAGACGCCAAAAAACTGTTGCAGTTTCTTGATGTGTTGTGGTGGAACAGTCTCAAAGAATTCAGAGTCAGACCACCTGTAATCCAAGTTAAGCATTTGTTGAGATTGACGCCTCATGAAACGGTCTAAATTCTAAGAGGAACTAGCAACTTTAGAGAAAGCAAGATGGATTTTTATAGGGTAAAGATGCAATTATGTAGCATAAATTTACATAGAATAGAGGAATATCATTAATATTGAAAAGGAAACAGGAGTTTATTAAGGGATTAGGTAATGGAGGAGGGGTCCCATATATGGTTTGGTAGTTAAACATTCTGGTCATTCTGCCCTCCAACTGGCTAGCTTTTGTGGTCCTGTCTGGTTAAGACAGATAGTTAGGTATTGTGGTCCTGTCTTGGGCTAGATGGATGATGTGATTGTGATTGAATACAAGAACACACCTATTTCTGCAGGAATGGGTCTGGGGGCAGTGACCAGGTAGAGGCAATAGCTAGGTTCCCATCACATGGACACACCTGCTGTTTCTGTGGAAACTAAGAGTTCAGGGACACACCTGTTGTTCCAGTGAGCAGTGAGGCATATGTGAAGACGTTAGGAAGTTAGGATATTGGCGGGAGGGGGATGTGTGTGTGTTGGGGTTAGGTAGGTACAGTTGGCCTGCTGTTCCTTGGGGCCAGGCCTATAATGAAGTTAGAATATTGGGGCTGGAGGCAGCTTTATTAGGATTCCATCAGGACCACAGTGGCTCATAAAGAAGCCAAAGCAAGACCAAATTCTGATTCCAGGTTAATCTTTACCCCTGCCACCCATATCTAGACAAGTGGCTTCCAATGAGAAATCACTTGAGAAAAATCATGGAGCTTCAGGAGATAATAGTAGTTCTTTTAGTAGCTTTTGAGAAAATATATGACAGAAAGGTATTCTAGGCTTTGCATATAATGTTGAACTTGATTGATGTGTTTGTTAGTTTTGTTGACCTGTTTCCTGCCCCCATGCCCACTTTTATTTTGTTCTTTGTTAAAAAAGATAACTATTTAATTGGGTGATGGAAATATATGTGATATAAAAAAAAGAGAGAGAACAGTAACAGGTTTTTTTAAAGCTACTATAAAATCAGTAATGCTTTAAAATGAATTTTTTATTTTATTCATCCCAGCAGAATCTGTGTTCACTTGGAAAAACTGTAACATATACCTGGAGGAGAGGGGTCATGCACTAAGTTTCCAGATGGTATTCTTCACCTTGTTGGAATTCTAGTTGGCTGATGCTGCCACACTTAGGTTATATACACCACAACTGAAGAGCGAACAAACAAAAAGCTAAATCAGACACACCAGCAAGTGCCTTTAGCAAGGGAAAATGTTGGTTAGGCCAGTTAAATGGCAGCTTTAAATGCATGTAGTACATAACTTCCTCTCTTCAGCTCAGGGAGATAAAGGAGGGGCTACAGCCTGCTGGCAAAATCAATGACTCTACTAAGACCTCTTCCCTCCTTTCTCAAGTCCCCTCCCTAACAGACCTTATAAGACTTAAGAAAAAATAAGGTAATTTATAATAATAAACTAGTTAACACTAGCTAGCATATATATGTATATATATATATATATGTATATATATATATATGCACACACAAATATATGTATTACTTTAAGATTTGCAGAGTGTTTCATATATTATTTCATCTGACTCTGTCACGAGCTCATTAGCAGCTCTCTGCTTACATGGGGTCTTAGAATCTATTCCAACCCTTTCATTTTACTGATGAGGAAACAGAGGCCCAGAAAAAAGAAATAATTCGCCCAAAGTCAAATAGATAATGAATGACTGAGTCAGACTCTGAACCCATGTCTTCTGTCTTAAACTCCGTTACCAGTTCCAGTGGCCTTTTGTATTTGGTATATAAACTGCCTCACTTTTTAACACAATTATTTTAGAGAACACTTTGGGTCATAAATTATACTTTTTATATTTACCTGACTATAAATGGGAAATACCATCATCAACAGGATTTGATTACATAGCTTGAATAATAACAACTGGCCTTATATTCATGTTGTATATATGTTATTTCATTTGAACCTCATAATAACTTTGTGAGGTTCAAAACAAGAAGCATTATTATTATCATTTTTAGTAAGGAACCAAATGATGTAATGGATAGAGTGCTGGCTTTGTAGTCTGAAAAAGGTGAGTTCAAATCCTGCTGTGGTTTTTGCTGTGCGACCCCAGGAAAGTCACTTAATGCTATTCAGCCTCAGTTTTCTCATCTGTAAAATGAGAATGATGATAGACCTTGTGTATGCAAAGCACAAAGGAATATATACATGTTAGCTGTCTGTACAGATCAGGAAACAGCATCGCAGAGAGGTAAATTGATTTGTCCATTGTTGCATGTTATGACTAAAAGGTTTAAGAGGAGCCTTTTAAAACCCAGAGTTCCCCTAACTTTGGTACCAGACCATTACTCTACCCACTAGGGAACACTTCCTCTTTGTACATTGCTCAGGGCCTTATTTCTAATTTGGGTATATTCAGAAACTTTCAAAAAGCTACATTAGTTTGTATCCCCTTGGAAGCAGAGGCCAGTATCAACCTTACAGACTTGCACATGCTTTCCTAAATAGTTGATTGACTTTTTCCTAGGTGACAGATCTAATTACAAATTTCATCATTTTCTTTGTGCTGCTTTCTACAACGTCTGTTCAAATGCACCAATACAATGTACTGATTTTTCTGCTTACAGGCCATGACATTACATACACGGTTCAGGTTTTTCTAAATACATTCTGAGTGTTGTCAGGGCTCTATATTAAGAAGTTAATGCCTGCCTTAATAAATAGGTTTTTTAAAAATTGTTTTAGGTGTGGACCAGTAACTAACCCAAGTACTGATGGATGAGTTGCCCTCCTTTTTTAGGGTATGATTCCTCTTATTTTACCTGAAAGCTACACCATTAAAAATGTTTCCAAGCCCTGTGATTACTGGTATTATCTAACTCGAGAGTCCCCATGGAATTTTCCAAGGCAATTATGAATAACTTCCATAGACATTGGGGGTATAATTTGAGAAAACTGTGTGGGAAGTATTATATGCACAGATATTCAGTTAATAAGGAACAGTGTTTGTGTGGATCTCTCTCCTTCCTTGGCACCCCCTCCCTGCCTGCCCGCCTTGCTTTGAAATTATTCACTCTGTACTTTCTTTGTCCTTCTTTCTGTACAATTATTCTCACACTTCTAAACACGGAAAATCTTTGGAGAACAAGTAAATCACATTTGATTAGTCAAGACCAATTTCCCATTATTATTGTTCCATTTGTCCCGTGGGTAAATTAGTTTGGCAAATCACCCTCTTGATTGTGTAAGTACTGAGTGGGAGTCCCAATAGACCTTTGGTCCAACTAGGTTCAGATTTATATATAATTCTGTAATCCCCGTGAACTCAAGCCAGTTACACAAATCATGAAACCAAAAAGCAAGCTAGTTTTTTTTTGTTGTTGTTGTTAACTGTTTTAGAGTAAGTTATAAATACATGTTTTTAAAGGGACGCTATTTGCATGACAGAAAAACATGTATTTGGCAGTGCAACTAGAATTCAAATTGGATTACAATGGCATCATGTGTATGACACTATATTTAAAAGTAAAAACATGCATTTCAAGCAGAAACTTGATATATTTGTCCTCATCCTCCAGAGATTTTCATTTTTAATATGATTGAAAGTGAAAGAGCCTTTTTATTAATTTATTTTTGGTCTGACTGAAAAAATATATTTTGGAATGGTTTTCAAAACCTCCCCCATCCCCCTTTTCCATTCTGAGAAGAAAAGATCAATTTAAAAAACCCAAATTCTTCTAGCAATTAGCTATGCACAACAAAATTTTTTACATATTCTAGACTGCCAGAGGATGGTTCTTAAAATCAGCACTGAGTATCTGCTAAAACCATTTATTTACCTTTAGAATTATCCAAAGCATATGGATTTGGGGAGGAGGAGAGTGGCAGTTCGTCTCTTTTTTGAATTCATTTGGGGAAGAAGAATGAAGACAGGATTCCCTTATTGTAAGGTCCATTTCCCACTTTCCCATAGGCACTTTATTACGAGAACAGATAACGTTTTAAAACATTCTTCCTTAGGTAACTAAAGTTGCTTAATGATTAGAAATGTTACTGACATCTTTCCAGTGAGTTAATAGGATTCTAATTTCCACTCAGGGCTGGTCCTAAACATTTGAAAACATCCCTCATGCAGGTGATGTTTGATTATCTATCATTCCATGCACCTGAGATTCCAGGCTTTTACTTGCTCTTTTTAGTAGGTAGAAGAGACCACATAAAGTTTACAGAGGCTGATAATCAGATACGCACAGAGAGTGTTTCTCTGCCTCCTCTTGGCAAGTTCCCCAGGGACCAGAAGAGCAGATGTCAAGTAGCCCTTTCATAACCCTGATGTTAGGCTTATACCTTTTTATGTTTGAGGTGAGGGTAGAGTATCCCATTTAAGCTATCATCCCCTGAAGACCATTTCATAAGATTATTCCCTTTACCTCATCCTGCTCCCAGAGGGAATGTCCCTGAACCAAACATTGATGGGTACTGTGCCTAAAAAAATTCCAAAGGTGAGTTTAGTTGAACACAAAAGATAGTCAATCAAACATCTGTATCCTTTTTAGTTAAGGAGAATGTTAGTACACAGTAAGAAATGTAAAATAGAAGTAAAAGAGATAGAAGCTTATTTGATCTTCCTATTTAGATTTTTTTTTTGTTTGTTTCTGGACACTGTAGAGTAGGGAAATGGCTGAAATATGACAAGCCACAGGCATTCACCCTCAGGTCAATCCCTCCTGCTGCCACTTATATAGAAGGAGTGGCTCAGCTTCTCAATCTTCTTTGACTGCATGATCCTGGCTCTCTAGTGGAAACTCCCATGTCCCATTGCTGCACACAGCACCTTTCATCTGTTACTGTCTCATTCTAGCAAGTGACTTCTTGACTATATCATAATACACCATGCTATTGTGTGCTCCCAATCTAAATTGGAGGGTGAGCTTTCCTGGATATGATGAGTCAGACTCACTTGGTAGAATTTCTGGGCTAAATCTATAAGACCATATTTTATCTATATACTGTGTGTTCAATTAAAGCACAAGAAATAGGCTTTCAGTAATATATCAGCCTATACATAGATTCAAGGGAAGAAAAGAGACCATGTACCTCTTCCCCTATTCTCACTTTCCTTTTACTCAGAACCTAGACTATGCCTTTGCAAAGAATATTTTCTCTTCTCTTACCCCACCTAAAACTGGTGATTTCATTAGTTGCTTCACCAAGTCAGGCTAGCATTTCCTCTGCAAGTTAGAGTTTTAGGGAAATTTCCTGGGGATCCTGAGAAGTGAAGTGACTCATCCACAGTCAAATAATTAATATGTGCTAGAGTAAGAGGTCTTAACCTGGGTGGGTGGGGCATAAATTAAAAATAAAAAAAAGTAATCATAATTCAATATAATTGGTTTCCTCTGTAATTGTGTTTATTTGATTATGTGCATTTAAAAATATTATTTATTCTAAGATAGAGTCCTTAGTTTTCAATAAACTACCAAAGTGGTCTGTAATTAAAAAAATAAAATAAAAAAAGAAGAACCTCTGTGTAAGGAGTTGGGTCTTCTGGATGTTAAGACTGCTCTGAGAGCTCTGATGACATACTGCCTAGTTGAAGAGTCTATTCTATTCTGTTATAAAAGTACAAAAGATTCCACATTTTATCTCCTCTCTCCCTATTCTCTTTGTCTCTGTCTCTCTCCCTCTGCCTTCATCTCCAATCCCTTCCCTTTCATTTACCTTGTGTAAAACATCTTCTGGGAAAAGGATGGCATGATCTACTATGTGCCATGTTTTGTGCCATGTTTTAGTGGAAAGAGTGCTAGATTTGGAATCAAGATCTGGATTCTAATCCTTGCTCTACCATTTGTGTGAATATTTATTATGCAACTTTGGCAAGTCATTGGATCTGTCTGAGCCTTAGTTTCCTTATCTATACAATGAGAAGATTGGAACAGATGACCTCTAAGGGCCGCTTTTAGCTCTATCTCTATAATCCAATGAATAAATACTTTCACTTGATAGATCCTTCATTATTATGTAGAAATAGTGATGTCTTGGGACTGAAGCCACAGGACTTACAGCCCCCCTTTTTCTAGTCCATCTGTGGACTTGTGAATGTTTTCACTTTAAATCAAATTGTATACAAAATTTCAGCAATCTGTCTTCTTTGATGCTAATTTGTTCATTAGAAACACAAGCACTTGCCAGTGTCATTATCATATGACCATCAGTAGAGACTAGCTAATATTTTATAGCACCTACTATGTGCTGGCCACTGTATTAAGCACTTTACAATTATTATGTCATTTGATCTTCATAACAATCCTGGAGCTAGGTGCTATTGCTATTCCCATTTTTACAGACGAGGAAACTGAGGCAAACAGAGGGGAAGAGGAAGGGGAGGAAGTAAAAATTTACATAGAATCTGCTGTGTGCTAACCACTGTGCTAAGTGCTTTACAAACACTGTCTCATTTGTTTTTCCCAAAAGCCCCTGGGAGACGGATGTTGTTATTATCCATATTTTACAGATGAGTAAACTGGGGCAAACAAAGGTTAAGTGATTTGCCCAGGGTCACACAAATAGTAAGTTTCTGAGGCTAGTTTTGAACTCAGGTCTTCCTGACTCCAGGCCAAGTGCTCTATCTTCTGAGTCACTTAGCTGCCCCATCTCAAAAATAGGATTTATAGCTGTGCCTTATAAACTTAATAATATTAATTCATTCAACAGATATTATATATATGTGTATGTATATATATATACATCTGTACATATAATATATATGTTTATGCATGTACGTATGTATAACTATATGTATGTATGTATACGTATGTGTGTGTTTTTTTGAGGTACTAGAAGAAATCTAAAGTTTAGATAAGACATGATCTTTTTCCCTCATGGAATTTATAGTGAAGTTGGGGTATAAATCCCCAAACACAGATAATTGAAAAACCACATTTCATGTTAATAAGTAGAGGAGGATGAGGGAAAGGGGGAGAGAAGGGAAGGAGGGGAGCTGGAGGTCTGAGGGAATGGAAAGCACAACGATTAGATGATTAGGAGTGTTTGACTTCTAATCCTGCTACTAACTAGATATGTTACTTTGAGGAAGTTATCTGACCTCTCTTAGTCTAGGTTTCCTCATCTGTAAAATGAAAGATTTAGAGTAAATAAGGAATTTCAAACTTGAGCTATATGTATCCCTAAGAAGTATGGGAAGGGGATTATAGAAAATATTTGCTAAATAACTTTGTTATCCTATTGAAATTAATCTCCTCATTTCATTTCTTATCTGCATATGCCCTGATATACTCCAGAATTTATTTCCTTTCATTTTAATAGGGAGTATGAGAAGGTCTACTGAAAACTAATGTATGGGAGAACTGAAAAAAATGGTGGAAACTCCTGAACCAGATGATCCCTCAGGTTCCTAGTGGCTCTAAGTCCTGTGATACAGTGATCCTCTTAGGATACAAGGCAGTTCCAAAACAGTATTGTTTGAGAGCTGAAATGCAGGACTACAGGGATGAGAGAAAAGCTTGGTGGTAATTAGTTTCAAATAACCTTTAACCTAATGCATTTACTCAAAAAAGCCCCCTTCAGCACCCATGGCAAATGGTTATCTGACTTTTGCTTGAAAACCTCCAATGATGGCAGACTTACTCCCTCCTAAAAAAGAATTTTCATGATCTCTTTTTGTTGTCAAGTTTTTTCCTGATATCAAGCCTAAATTTGTCATTTTGAAACTCCTACCTATTAAATAGACCTTCTATGGCCAATCAGAACATGCTGGCTTTTCAAAAACATGAAGGTAATTGTTATGTTCCCCCTCTGTTTTCACTTCTTCACGTTAAACAGCTCTAGTTCTTTCAACTGATCCTCACATGGTATGAATCCCACCAATCTGCTTACCCTCTTCTGTATACATTCTGGCAACCATTTGTAGGAAGACTGTAGAAATCTAAACATTTAAGTGGTCTGGGGGTTTGGAAGGTAGAGCTGAAGGAAGAGATGAGGTCCATGTGTGACCACTGCAAAGAAAAGGTGAAAGATCCAACCAAATATGGACTTGAGGTAAAATAAAAAAAAACAATGACCATATCAGAAAAAATGGAGTCAGTTAAAACCAAGTAAGCAATTAGGACTTAAAACTAGAAAGCAAAGATCAAGGCAAAGTGATAGGTCAGAGGATGGGCTGGCAATTAGAAATCAGGAAACCACAGGAATCAAAGGATAAGATGGGACTGGAGGGATCAGAAATCCAGAAAAGTAACCTAGGCTCCAGACAAATTCACATTCTGGCAACTGTAAAGGTGAAAACTTTGAAATGGAGGTCCCAATAAATCTGTTTCATGTATATGTTGGTTGGTTGTTGTCCTTTGTACCAATTTTAAAGCATGACCAACCTAGGTAGACCAAGAAGATTCTTGAGGCCTATAGTTAATGCCTTTCCAGTTTGTAGGATTTATATCTTAGATATGAACTTTGGGACCCTAGGGTTGCCTTCATAGTATGATGAAGCATAAGAAGAAGAATTCAATGGAGAAGGATCATGGACTGTGTGACTGAAATTGTTAATCCTCACCTAGTATTGGTTCTAGAAGGAGTACTGTGTTGAGAATATTGCTGTATGCCTTTCACTACTTTGGGAGTGCCTTCATTAAAAAAAAAAATCTTTCCAGTTCAGCCCTGGCTTATTGTGGCTCTTGACAAAACTTCACACTACCTCCCATCTTCTTTAGCTCAAGCAGAAAACTTCTTGTTTTAGCACAGGATGGGGGATGGAAGACCTGTCTTGTTTCATAAAAGACTTTCTTTACAGCTTTGTAGCACTTCCCAGATTTAACAGCACCAGTAGCTTCCTCTGACTTTAATTTATGGTCTAGCTTTCTTTTTCCATCACCTAATCTGAAAAGGACAATATGGGTTTTTTTCCTTTGCTGAATTTGTGTACATTTCATTCCACAGGCTGTACAGTTAATTGTCTATTTCTGGCATCACCTATGACTGTGAATTCCGATGAAAATATAAATATGTATTTTTAAAAATGGAAGTAATGGAAAGAACAAGCGTTTGGTCCAATGCTTCGTTCACAATTGACTTCACTACTAAAGTTTTTGGCTGAAAAAAGAAATGTAATCACTGTCACAAAGGCATAAAGTAACATCTATAATATTTACAGGGAAGAACTTTTGTCCTTGTGATTCCCTCAAACAAGAATGGTGATCATGCTTTGTATCAAAGTCCTGGAATTCCTCCCTAAGCTCCCAGTGACATGTTTTGTTTGAGAGCACTCTCCAGGATCCTGGCCTATTGACAACTTTTTCTCTTCTTTTTTGAAACTACATTTTGCCTTTAAGCTTTCTCTGTCTTTTTCACTGGCTTCAAGCATGCTTTCTTCTTGGGTGGTTTCAGCTCTCTATTATAGCCCAGGTGAAAGATGAAGCAGGAACCTTGCTCGAGTTGGAACAAACACTCATTGTTAAGGATGTTGTTTATTGGGAAAGTAGGCCCTTTAATTAGTTAACTCATGGCTAATTTCAGGTTCAGAGGAAATGGGGAACTCTCAAGAAGAGTCTTTTTTTTCTTTTAAAGCTCCGAGTGCTCAGTGGAACATCTTAACAGCACAGGGGGATACTTTGTTCTCATATGGGGAGAAATCTAAGCAGCTGGATATTTCAGAAAACCCTCAAGGCAAAAAAAAAACAAAACCAAAAACAACAACAAAATGTGATCTTACTTTAGAGAAAATGAATATATTACAGCTGTTGAGACCAAGGAACATACTGATATGCAATGTATAGATCTTATTACAAGATGATGCCTGATAACTTTTACCTTTTGGTAAAGTCAGTATTTTATAGAGGTTTTATTTTTAACATCATGATATAGTAGTATGTGTGTTAGATTTGTAGTTTAGGAGACAGAGAGTTTGGTACTTAATAGCCAAATCTAAAGTTTTTTTCCCCAGTCCTGATCCTTCTACCTACCTGTGTTTATAACATATGGCAACACTCTACCTTGATTAATCTTCTCTCTAGGTTTTTATGATGCTGCTATCTCCTTTTTCTCTTACCTCTTAGGTTGCTCCTACTCAGCCTCTTTGCAAGATATTCATCTATGTCATTCCCACTAACAGTAGTTATCTCACAAGACTCTATCTTGGGCATTCTTCTCTTTTGCCATGATAACTATTTCACTTGGTAATTTCATTAAGTTTGTACCATGGTACAATTAATAATCACCTAATAGTTTAATAACTTAGCTCATACTAAGTACTTAAATGCTTCAGGGCTATGTGATATTTTAAAAGTTTGAGAGATATAGTTTCTGGGTATTTAGTTATTTTATTAATAATGCTAGCATTTTATTAACAAAAGGAATGGTCATTTAGGCATTTCTCATGGTGGTGGACTCACAGTTTATACGCCCTTGGAAAAGGGAGTGCACCTGAGAGTGGAAATTAACGCTGATTGGTTAACAAGTTATGAGAGAATGAATATTATAATGAGAAGTGAACTTATTCCAGTGAGAATCTTGAGGTACATGACACTGAACACCCACTCATGGTCAAAGAGATTTATCAATATCCATATTACTGATCCCAGAGCTGTCTGAGTAAACACACTGAGCAGGAATCTACCAGTTCACCTAAACTTAGAATTTCTTTACTGTCTGACTAGATCTTAGCTTTCCTGGCCGAGCAAATCTTTGCCCAGGATTTCCTACATTGATTGATTTCTGGATGAGCAGATAGAAAAGGGGGAAAACTTTGGTCCTGATTCAATAATTAGTTATTAATACATAAAAAAAAAATAATTTCTTGAAACTGAGTGACAACTAGGATATCATATAGAACAATTGTCTTCTTCAATTTAGACACTATGCTCTTATGAATTCAGCCAAAGATAGCAAAAGTTTTTTTCTTTTAATTTTTCATCTTCTATGTAACACTGTTGACTCATCTGAGCTTGCAGTGCATTAAAAATTGAATATTTTATAGTAATTGTTGTTTAGAATGTCTTTCTTTTATTTTTAGAATTTTAGAATTTGTTTTTTTTGAGTTAGGTTATAGAAATCTACTTTTGTCTCTATTAAATTTCATTTTACTTTATACTTTACTTTATATGGTCCTTCATTTTAGTATGTTGAAGTGTTTTTGGATAGGGACACTATCATCCAATGTCTCAGATTTCCCTCTTAAGTCTTGTGTCACCTGAAAATTTTATAACTATGTCCCCCGTGTTCCCATCCAAGTTTTTAATCATAAAGTTCCACTAAAAGCATTCTTCCAATCAATCCATTACTAAAATACTCTAGACTTTCGACTAGTTCTGAATATGCCTAATTATGCTATTGTTACTCCTATATCTTTCAATCCTTTCTATAAAAATAGCATGAGAGACTCTTTCAAGTTCAATTGTTTTAACAAAGCGTAGGTAAGCTATATTTACAATATTTCCTTGATCTACCATTCTAGTCAATCTTATCAACAAAGGAAACAAGATTGGGCTAGCAAGAGCTGTTCTGGATGGCATCAGGTTGGTTTTAATTGACTATTGTTTTCCTTTCTGAGGGCTCATAAATAATCCTGTTAATAATGTATTCTAGACTCTAAACAAGTAAATGCCTATTGAATCAAATTATGTTACATAAATTAAGGAAATAGTATATTATGTCATAAAATTACGAATATGAAAAATTCAAAGAAATACAGAAAGAATATGAATTGATTTAATAGAAATAGGCAAAATCAGGAAAATGGCATACACAATGATTACAACATTTAAAGAACTACAACATTACAACAAAAGCCCCAACATTATAATAAATAAACCTGATTCTGGATGATGTGTAGGACAGTGGGTATAAAGCATTACATTAATTGTTTTTTAATGAATTTAAACCTTTATTTAACCCTGACTTTCACTAATAACATCACATTGGAAAGGGAGACTATAAGTTCATGCCTTCCAGAGGTACAGACAGAAGAGGCATTCCCAATATTCTTTGGTTCAGAGGGACTTTGCTTGAAAAACTGTTAAATAAAACAAAATAGGAGGGAAAAACAGCAAATAAATTTCAAGAATATCTCAGTCCCTCAGGTACATTTTAAAATAGGTTGAAGACTTTAAATCTAAAATGTAGAAATGAATTCTCTTCTAACATATTAACCCTATCTTGCAAGAAAACCACCTACTCAAAGTCAGGGCCAGGCAATGCTGGAGCACAATCTACATTCCAAGGAAGCCACCAAGGGGAACAGAGATTTTGATCAAGGACAGAAGTTCCACATCTCTATTTCTCATAAGAACATTGCCAGAAATGTCATTTGGTATCAGAGCAATCTCTATATTTTCTTTTTAAGGGAAAAATGTTCCTGATAACAAACTTCTTGTCTTTAATGTTTTCTCCCTATTTTTTTTCTTTTTCTTTAGAAAGTCCAAACCATTTCAATTTCAGAGGCGTCCCAATCTCTCCTTCTAATATCTCCATTGTAAATGCAAATTTCAATTTTCTTTCCCTCCTGCTTATCAAGAAATTTTGTTTTTTCCAATTACATGCAAAAATAGTTTTCAATATTCATTTTATAAGATTTTGAGTTGTAAAATGTTCTTCCTCCCTACTTCCTCTCCCCTCCCCTAAGAGAGCAAGCCATCAGAAATAGGTTATATGTACAATGATTTCAAACACATTTCCACATTAGTTACCTTGTGAAAAAAGAATCAGAATGAAAGGGAAAAAGCATAGGAAAGTAAAAGACAATAAAAAAGTGAAAATATGCTTTGATCTGCGTGCAGACTCTACAGTTAATGTTTTCTGGATGTGGGCACCATTTTCCATCATGAGTCACTTAGAATAATCTTGGATCATTATATTGCTGAAAAGAGCCAAGTCTAGGGGGGGCGGAGCCAAGATGGCGGCGTAGCAGCAGCAACATATCGCAGCTCTCACATAGCCACCCTAAAATACCCATAAAATAGGACTCTAAACCAATCCTAGAAGTCCAAAACGCACACAAGGATACTTCCCACTAAAGTCAGCTCGGCTACGAGGAACCATATCAGCACTGCGAACCAAAGCCAGCCTGGCCTGAAGCTGTGGCTGTGCCCCAGGGGTGGCAGGGCGGGAGAAGCAGAGAAAGCTCTCAGGTGAGTGGATTAGCGACAGCTGCTCGTGGGGATTGCGAAAGGGGCAGATAAGCAGTCCGGCCAAAAGGTCTCCAGAGTGGAAAAGAGAAAGGCACAGGTTTTGCACCTGCCTCCGTGTTGTAGCTTCCCGCCCGCGGCCTGCAGACAGCAGGGGGACTGAGCGATTGTTTTCAGGGCAGGGCTCTCACGTTGAGCAGCCTGGATCCGGATCGTCATCTTGGGCCTCGGTCTTGGAGTCTTCATTATCCAGTCAGCCGGAAGTCTACAGCAGCCGGGAGGACCCCAGCGATTTGGGACAGAGCTTTCCCTTCTGGAAGCAGAGCCCCATAGAGATTTAAAAAAATAAAATCAAATCACGGTCTGAACAACCATGAGTAAGAATAAGCATAAGAAGCAAAGTAAGAACAGCTCCCAAACCCTAGATTCCTTCTTTGGGGAAAAGAAAG
>JAQQSV010004931.1:0-14693 GCA_028646515.1 Pseudochirops corinnae | reverse complement strand
CCTTGTGCCATTCAGCCTCCCACACTAGTTTTTGTCCTGGGGTGAGACAGGCGGTAGACAAAGCGCCCCAATCACAAGGGGCACAATTGGATCTAGCAGTCAAATTTTCGAGAGTTTGGAGCACAAAAGGAGAGTTGGGGCCATATTCGGTGCATGCCTGCTTAAGATCTTTAAGCTGTTTAAAAGGAATTGGTATGTGGGTACGATTGCAATTCGCCAAATTTACGGGGAAGAATTGAGGCCAATCCCACCCCGTCATATCTTCCCCTGACCTATACCCTTCTTCCAGAGCGTCCTCGATCCCAAATTTGGGGACCGGACCTTGTTGGGCAGGTGCCAACGGTCAGGCTGGATGTGCGCCATAGGGCGGTGGCTCAGCCTTGGTCGGAGCCCTGTATATCAGAGTGGCCACCTTCTGAACTATTGCATTAATCATTTCCTCATTCCACCCAATGGTTTCATTTCCTCGTTCCCCTTCTCCTAATGGGGCAGCTATCTTTTCACCCCGCCCAACAGTGTCCCCACCCTTACTTCCTTCTCCTAGTGGCGCGCTTATTTTTGGCCCTCCTTCCTCCAGGTCCTGATTCGCCATCTTGTCCTCCTCATTCCTTTGTTCATTAAGGGTCTCTAAATTAGGGTATAGCTTGGTATGTCCTCCTGCTCGCTTTTTCCTGGCCCCCTGCCTCTCTCCTCTGCTTTCCTCACTAGACTCCTCGTCCAGTGAGTCCCCAGTCTGTGTGCTACCGGTTATATTCACAGTTGGACACGGACCATAAAAAGCAGCCTTTACTATACTGTATATGATGAAATTCAAGTCTCTAACACTTCCTGTTTTTTCTTTGTCAAATACTGCTAATTGACTGCCTACTACTATCCATCTGGAAGGGTTTATCCCTGTATATTCGATCCAAGGAGACGTAGTCCAAATCAATTTTACAAATGTCTCACAGTCTTTATGGCTAACTTTCACCCCTTTCTTTTTAACTACCTCATAGATTTGTTTAGCATGCACCTTGTTATCACTGGGTTTTATCATGGGCAGACTAACGTTAGTAACCATTATGGTTCCCTTCTCGGGCTTTTCACATCAAAGTGAAGCTGTGGGGGTCTTCCGAACTTAATCAGACCCGTCTTAGTAATCAAGTAAACCCTCCCCCTAGACCCCAAGACCTCCAGGCATTGCCTGGTGCGTGCTCGGTCTCAGGTCCTGATGGAAAGGATTCCCCTCCGATCGAAAGAGGGTCCCTATTCGGGGTGCCAGCTGTAGAGTGTCCCCCAACTTGGACTCTGGGGACCCTATTTTATAGCTTACCTCTTCCAGCTGTTTTCCTCCTCTCAGGCTTCGGGTCGTCACCGTCATCAAGACTAGCTTGAAGAACTACCCCCCACAGAGCACCCAGCACACTGATGTAGTTTTCTTGAGGTCCTTTTATTGTAGCAAGCGCAGAAAAAAAAAGAGAGCTACACTCAAGCGGTTCCCCTTTTTATCCCCTAGCTTTTGATTCCCGCCTAAGAGTGCCGTCATCGCCTGGTGAGCCACTCACATACCGCCCCGAAGATAAGGAGACATCTCACGTGATCATGCCTTTTTCATTGCCTATGTGACGTCCTCTGTTCAAGCCCAAAGGCTGACGAGGCACTCATGGCCATGGCTTAGAGACATGCGTGGGCCTCTACCCCATCCCCAGGCTGTCATGGTGCACCCCCAGTGGCTGATGACGTCAAACACCCTTACACCTACCTACTTCACAGGTTTGGTAATTGTGAATTGTTATTATTATAGCCTATGTACTCTTAAAAAAAATCTGTCTAAAGACATCTGAATGACAGCTTTCTTTTTTCTTTCTCAAATACATTTTAAACCATTCTATTAATTCTAGGGCAATATTTAAAGTTATTCTTTCCAGAAATAGTTATTGTATCATTCAAATATTTGAAAGTTTCACTCAAGATTATTACTACGAGATTGTGGAGAGCATTTTCATAAGTGTGGTCCTCTTGTTCATAAGGAACTTTGTTCTTCTGTCCCTCCCTTCCTCCTCCCCTCCTGCAAACCCCTACTATCACCACCAATGCCCCTGCTTTCCTTCCCCCACAACCTAGCACACCATCAAGTACATTCTTAAGGGTAACAATAAGGCATCACAGAGTTTGCTGAAATGTCTTTGGAAGTAGGAAGGGAGAACAGTTATACTCCTTTGCTTTGGTAATGGTGGGATGTGTTTATAGCCTGGATGGATGAGAATCTCAGAGCTTTTTATTATGTTTTTTATTTTGTATTTTGCTTTTTGGAGGGGGAAAGGTAGGGCAATTGGAGTTAAGTGACTTGCCCAAGGTCACATGGCTAGTTTTTGTGTGTGTGTTTAAGTGTCTGAGGCTGGATTTGAACTCAGCTCCTTCTGACTCCAGGGCTGGTACTCTATTCACTGTACCACCTAACTGCCCCATTATTATGTTTTTTAATATGTCTAACCAGCGATATTTTCTTTTTTCTCACCTACTGCCTTTCTGAACCCTTGGCTTGTTGTTAGGAAAGCTGAAGAAAAGACTAAAAAAACCCCATGCTATCAAATACTGAAAACTAGGGAGTGATCACAGGTTAGAGATCCTACAGGCTCCTTTTTGCAGGCAGGTACCCTTCTTTCCTCCTTCCTTGCACTCCCTTTTTGGTTCTTTTTCTGTTACATTGTAAAGTCCCTGATGTCAGGGATTGTTTCGCATGTTTAAAAAAAAACATATTCCTGACATTTAACTCAGCATCCATAGTAAATACTTAGTAAGTGCTATGTGTCTGCGTCTGTCTCTGAGAACATTTCTGTCTCTGTATCTTTATGCCTGTCTCTGTCTCTTTCTCTGTATCTTCTCCTCTCCTCTCCTTCCATGTCTCCTCTCCCCTCCAGGTCTATAAGAGTTAGAGGGACTTCAGTATTGATCTATTTCTTCATTTTAGAGATGACACATCAGATTGTTGAATAGTCTTCCCTCATGTCACAGAGGCAGTTGGTGTCACACAGCCTGTACATGGATCTAGATCTCTAAATTATCACTCCTTAAATAGTAGTGAATGAGTGGAGTTGGAGAAATGGGTACTTGTATACTTTGATGAACCTATAGTCTCTTTCCTATGGCTACTTTCTCCATGGATGCATATTGTATGTAGCCCATCCATCTACACCTTCTCATCTAGTGTAGAGATGTGTCCTTGGGTAAGATTTCTGCATAGGTTTCATCCAAAGCCCTGGAAGTCATCCTCTATTTCTTTTAATATTTCAGGAATATCAGTGTAACATCTGAGCTGTCTTCTTATCTCTCACTTTGGATACACCCCCTCCCCTCCAACTGTATGCATCAATAATGACTTTTATGTAAATTCTGTTTTGGTTGTTTAAAAAATTTATTAATACCCTTTATTTTTATATTTCCTTCATTTCCCAATATAGCCCTCAAAACTCCCTTATCCAGTGAACCACCCAATTAAAAAAAAAAGAATAAAAAAGAAAAGATAAAAAAAAAGCAATTAGAAAAACTGACCAACACATCGACCATGCCTGACAACATATGCAATGTTCCAGACCTCTAGGTCTCTGTCTGTAAGGAAGGAGGGAGGAACATTTGTTCAGCTCTTCTCTAGGGCCAAGGTTGGTCATTACAATGACAGTGAATTCAGTTTCTTTTTTGTCATTACTGTTGTTTTCACTTACAGTATTATATTCACTCTATACATATATATTATATATACACACACGCATGAATATATGTGTCTATCCGCAGTTAGTCTTTTCATGCTTCTCTGAACTCTTTATATTCATAATTTCTTATGGTATTATATAAATTCCTTTAAGCAGGTCATGGTTGGTAATCTGCCGTGGCCTACTTACATCTGTCACAAAGCTCTATTGCCCTTTAGCAGGGCTAGATTATGGTCTCAAAGGCCCTAAGCACTTTTGTTTCATAGGCCCTTTGGTAGATTGATTTTAAAAGTATATTTCTATGTGGACTATGTCTATTCTTTATATTTCACAAATAAATTACTTCATATACGCATAGTATTCATTCAGAAAGATATTACTTATGGTTTTTAAAAGCACATATATATAAGTACTTGTATAATATGTATGTGTGTATATATACATACCTATATATATATATACACACATACATGCACGCAGGCATAGATATATGTATACATATATACAAAGGGTATGACTGTATCATCTAATAGATGCTGAATCCAGGGTCCACTGAAAACTATAGAAGTCGTTAGAAAATATGAACCCTTCAGATGGTACCGTTAGGACCCTGAGAGGAACATGTAACTGACCTTGCTCAGGGACTGTGAAGCCAGAAGGTCCTTGTTATATTTATGAAGCACTTGCCCTGCTGGGAGAAGACTACTTCTCTTGTCTTTGTGTTTCCCTCTTAGACCCTCTGGCAGGGAGTAAGATGCTGAACCATGGGCTGGGGACAGATTGCAGTAGTCACAGTGTGGGGATGAGTGTCAGGTTCAATTCTGTCATGGATTTCATGCTGATGCTTTTACATATTTAATCTGGTGAGATGAGAAGCGGAGAAAAGAAAATAGGAACTTGGGTAGAACTAGGGAGCCATTGGCAAATGAGGAGACTGATGGTGGAAAAGGTGAGACGTGTTCACATCCCTCCCACAAAATGCGAGTTTCTTGATGTAGGGGCTCTGTGTGTTTTATCTTTGTATCCCAAGTGTCCTTCTAGCAGGCAGTTAATTAATGTTTATTGAATTGCCCTGATTTGGTCTCGTGGCCCTTTAGGGGATAGGTTTTTTGGAGAGAGGATTCTTAGAAAATATTATAAAGGTTAAAATCCTGTGGGACACAGAAAGACAAAATTGGGAATTCTGATGCCTGAGGAATGTGAGGGTGAGTAGTTGGGGAAAGATTGAAGCCAATCTGAAGCCAGGAATAAGAAGGGCTTAGGTTATGGCTATATTGGGAGGAATGGGTGAATGAATCAATAAAAGCTATGAATAAAATTTAAAAAGAATAAAAAAATTTATTAAATATTAAATAATAAATAAAATTAATAATAATAAAATAATGTAATTCTAGGGGTGGTAGAGTGGATAGAGTACTGGGTCCGAAGTCAGGAAGGGTCCTTTTCTTTTTTTAAAAATTAACTTATTTAAATTTTTTTTCTTTTTTGCTTTTCATAGGGGCAATTGGGGTTAAGTGAC
Source organism: Pseudochirops corinnae (assembly GCA_028646515.1). Taxonomy (NCBI): domain Eukaryota; kingdom Metazoa; phylum Chordata; class Mammalia; order Diprotodontia; family Pseudocheiridae; genus Pseudochirops; species Pseudochirops corinnae. The sequence goes on along the minus strand of JAQQSV010004931.1, from coordinate 9,485 downwards.
TTGCCCAAGGTCACACAGCTAGTAAGTGTTAAGAGTCTGAGGCTGGATTTGAACTCAGGTCCTTCTCACTCTAGGGCCGGTGCTCTATTCACTGCACCACCTAGCCACTCCAAAGGGTCCTTTGCTTGAGTTCAGATCTGGCCTCCAACACTTACTAGCTGTGTGACCCTGGGCAAACCACTTGGCCTTGTTTGCCTCAGTTTCCTTAACTGTTGAAGGATCTGGAGAAGGAAATGTCAAGCCACTCCAGTATCTTTGCCAAGAAAAACTAAATACGGTCACAAAGAGTCAGATACAACTAAACAAAAACAAAAAAATTATTTCTGTATGCAAAACTGTACCAAGTGGTGGGAATTCAGAAAAATAGAATAGCATAGGAAGTTACTTGGGAGTGTGGAAAAGTCTGGGGACCCTACCTCCAAAGTAAGCCAGCCTGATTCACCTCCATTGTGCTGTGGATTGCTTTCTTAGGAGCCATTCAAGGTAGTGGTGCTGGAGGAAGGCTGACCTGTCCCTTCGGGTCCCGTACTCCCTGAAATGCAGACAAATGCCCTCAATCCCATTCCCCCCTTTTCTGCATGGCAGGTGTCTCCCTTGATCTTGGGATGCAGCAATTAATTGCAGCAGGCAGGGCAATCGTGTTTAGGTAGTAGTGACTTGGCCTGGACGAGGGAATAGTGGCAGTTGTTGCAGATGGAGGAGGAGTGTGTGTTGGTACCCAGTTAGGCATTGGGCCAGACTCTGCTGGGAAGATGCATCTTCCAGTTTGTGCATCAAAGCTTCAGCTCCCTCATCTCCCCTTCCCTTCTTTTCCATATTCCTTTGACACCTCTCCCTGTCGCTATAGTAACCTCCTCGTGGAGGCAGGATGTTCTGGGGCTAGAACAATATTACTAGGGCTTTTGAAACACCTTGAAACTTCTCATAGTGCTATACATTTAGAGCTGGAAGAGGCCTTAGAGGTCCTCTGGTCCCTTCCTGATGTTATCTTACAGAGGAAGAAATTGAGGCCCAGAGAAGGGAAAATGTCTTCTTAAAGGTCACACAGCTATTAAGGAACATCACTGGGGCTGGAATTCAGGTCCTCTGACACCAAATCAGATACTTTCCCCAGTGTGCCACGCTTCGTTTGGACATTGGGACTTGTAATCCTCTCACCCTGCCCCACCCCCACCCCCACCCCCACCTTCCCTAGGGTTTGCTCAGAACTGAGGCAAAGAGAGCTTTATGCTGATAATGACTTTCTCATTTAGATGATTCCCTTCAGTTCACTTGCAAAGGCCTAGTTGATAAGACAGAAGAGGCTGTAAATCTAGGAGAGGAATCTTGAGGGGAGCCAGCCTTCAGCCCAGATATTAATGGTTGTTGGCTGGGGATTGTGCTTCTTGGCTGGGAGTTGCCTCCAAAAAGCTTTGCTGTGAAATCTATGTGCAAACGGGATTTTTTTTTTTTGGAATGCTCTGCTGTAAAGAATGATTGGATCATATATATTGCTAGAAGGAACTTGATACCATTTAGTCCAACCCCCTCATTTTACAGATGAGGAAACCAGAGGTTAAGTGATTGTTAAAGGTCACTCAATTATTAAGCATCCAAGATGAGATATGAACCCTGATCCTCTCACTGCAGGCCTTACAGTAGTACACTTTCCAAACAAAGGGTGTTTCTTTTTCAGAGGAAAAGAAGCTAGGGCAAAGCACATGAAGCCCAGCCTACATTAGGCAAGTGGTTTAAAAAACAGAAGGACAACATCCTTTGTGGTTTGGATGCTTTTAATATCTGAAATTTCGTCTAGACTAGGGATGCCTGTTGAGGAAACTCCTTCAAACTGCAACTTACAGTCTTATGGAATTGCCTGATTTTTGGTGCCATGTCAGGGGTCCTGCCATCAGCATGTGTTAGAGGTGGTCCTTGAACCCAAGTCTTCCTGAATCTGAGGCTGACTCTCTAGTCATTATACCATGTTGTGAGTTGTTTTTCATTGCGTATGACTCTTTGTGGTTCTATTTGGGGTTTTCTCAGCAAAGGTACTGGGTTTGCCTTTTTCTTCTCCAGATCATTTTATATATAAGGAAACTGAGGCAAATGACTTGCCCAGGGTCACACAGTAAGTGTCTGAGGCAGGATTTAACCTCAGGAAGGTGAGATTTCCTGACTTCAAACCCAAAGCTCTCTCCACTGTGCCACCTAGTTGCCAAATCACTGATTATATTATGCTTCCACTTTTCATAGCTGCTTTTTCCCCCCGAGACCTAAAATTTCACTGGTGTACAAAACCTCTTCTCTCACTATAGACCAGTCATGGTTCCATAACTTTTCATCTTAATAGAGCAGCCCTGGCCACTGAGAAGCAAAATGACTTACCCAAGGTATATATGTCAGAGTCAGCATGTCAGGACATAAACCCTGCTCTTGCTGACTTTCAGGCCAGCTCTTGACTGCCTATACCACATTGCCTCTCTTATCTGATGGCACTTGCTAAAGAATCTTCAAGCATCTGCTGGGGAGGAAGTGGCACCCCTCAACATGTGGCTTCCTGGGGCAAAGCCTTGCTCACCCTGTCCTAATTCTAACTCAAGGGATCTGGAAGGGAGCCAAGCTGCAAATTCAACAATGGGACCTTGAAGTGTAGCTTGTTGCCCAAGTAAATCTGCTGAGGAGCTAGGAACTGTCAGGCTAAAAAAACAGTTCACTGCTTAAAACAACAACAACAGAAACCCCAAGTGGGCTCTTTGCTGAAAAGGTTTTCACTTACAGTCTGAGAGCAGTCCAGGATCTCTATTAAGTGCTGACAAGAAAGCGTCATTTGTGACTCACATTGTTGCAAGTGCTAAGTATTTACCTTGTATTAGCTTATTTGAGCTTTCTAACTGTTTTGTGAAGTTGATTTTGCCAGCATTACCATATGCCCATTTTAGAGATGAAGGAACTAATGCTCAGAAATATGAAATTTTTCCAAGGTCACATCGCTAGCAAATGACTGAGCAGAGATGTGACTCCATGTCTTTTGATTCTCAAATCCGCTGTTCTTTCCATCCACGCCATGTTGTTCTTTTTACCTGAAACAGTGTTATCCAGGAAACTTCTAGACTAAACTAAAGCATTGTAATCCAATGACTACCTGATTTCTAGAAGAGTAGACATCTATAGACATTTGTCCTTTGAATATTTCTTTGGTCTTTGTGTTGGGAATGTTTCCCTCATCTAGACTGTGACTTTTTGTTGATGTTGGTGAATCATTTTTTCAATCATGTCTGACTCTTTTTGAGCCCCTTTGAGGTTTTCTTGGCAGAGATACTGGAGTGGTTTGCCATCTCTTTCTTCAACTCATGTTTTAAAAAAATTTAGATTGATTTGTTTATTTACTTTTAGTTTACAAGATTCAGTTCCACAATCCCTTGAGTTTCGAATTTTCTTCCCTCCCTCTTCCCCCCTTTTCCCCTCCATGGAGGCTTGCAATCAAGTATAGGATCTGCAAGTACTTTCACATTGGACATTAGTCTGGTTGCATAGAAGGGTTGTAACCAATGGAGTGAACAATGGGATCTCCAACTCATTTTACAGATGGGGAAACCGAGGTAAATAGGGGATTAAGTGACTTGCCCATAGTCATAGAGCTAGGAAGTGTCTGAGACCAGATTTGGAATCAGGAAAATGAGTCTTCCTGACTCTAGACCAGGCACTCTATCTGCTGTACCACCTAGTTTTTAGCTACCTTTAAAATGGGCAAAGAATAGGAGAGAATGTTTATTGAGAAAAGTACAGGTAGGTGTTGGCTCTTTGGACTCAGAATCAGGAGACCTTGGTCCTGAATCTTGGTTTCAGTATTTGATTCATTCATTCAACAAGCATTCATTGCCTCCTGCCCCACCTGTGATGTTTGGCTCAATCACTGCTGGGTATTGGGAATACAAAGACAGAAACTGAACAGTCCCTGCCCTCAAGGAACTTATGCTCGATTACATCATGAGCACAGATAAGAAAGTACAAAACCCATATGAAGTGATTTTGGAGGGGGACTAGCAGGTGGAGGAGGTTGAGATGAGCCTCTTGAAGAGGTGGCCCCTGAGGGGAAGCTTGAAAGAAGTCAGGGATTCTGGGAGGCTGAGGGGAGGAGAGAGGGAGGACTTCACTGGCAGATAATAATATTGGTAATACTTTTCTCACTGGATTGTTTTTTGGAAGGCCCTTTGTAAACCTTTAAGTGCTACAGGAATGTCAGCTATTGTTATGACTCCAGAGGGAGGGAGCAATAGGAAAGCATTCCACCAGGATGGGCATAAGGAAGCTGTGATTCAGTCCGGGAGAGAATGATGACTTAAGGTTGACTAGGGAATTAGAAAAAAAAAAATAGACAATAGACGAAGTATGTCACACAGCTCCCCTTTCTCCTCTCTCTTCTCTTACCTTCCTCCCACCTTCAGGCTTTTAAATTCCTCTTCACTCTTGGTAGTCCTTGACTCAACCCCACTATTTATCCCATTCTGTGTTTGTTCTCCACCTTGATATTCCTTGGGCCCACTTCTACAGACCTGGACCTACTAAAAAAGGACATTAATAGAGACTCGTGGAATGTCAGAGCTGGAGGCAACAACCACCTTAGTACAAATCTTTCATTTTGCAAATAGGGAAAAGAGTCCCAGAGAGGAGTGCACACCAAACAACTAGTGAATGAAAAAACCAGGACTAGACCCGAAGAGCTCATCTGTTTCCCAGTCTAATTCTTTTCCCATCATACATTCTTGCCTCAATGGCCCAATCTGTATTTCCCTTTGTACTCAATGGGCTTTTAGTGACCAGAAAGAATAAATTTATCTACTCTTAGTATCTTTAGTTGCCTTCGAAAACTCAGCTCTAACGCCTCCTCTCATAAAACTTTTTTTTTTTTTTAACTGATGAACCCTGCCTTCTAGTGCCTACCCCCAGAGGCAGCTTGGTGGTATGGTGGCTAGAGGGCTGGGCCTGGAGTCAGGAGAAGCTGAGTTCAAATTTAGATTTAGATACTTATCTGTGTGACCCCTGGTAAATCACTTAACCTCTGCATGCCTCAATTTCCTCCCCTGTAAAATGTGGGGTTTGGACTAATTGATCTCTCAGGACCTCACCAACTTCAAATTCTATGATCCTGTAAGTACAGCAAATAGAAAGGTTCTTTTGAATGGCGTCTGTAAAACTTAGCCAATGTGATGAAATTAAAGGGGTACAAGCTTAGTGTGATCAGTTGTGAGTAGAAGGAATACTGAGGAGTGGACAGGAGTTTAGAAGGAAGTTATAAACAAAAAAGCTCATGTCAGTAAGCACCTCTTGATGCCGGGTGGTGTTGTACTATATGGTATACCACCTGCTATGGGGATGTATAGCTAGCCTACGGGATTTAGCAACCTTAAGAGCCTCCTTACCTTCCTCCCCACCTCCAAGTTTGTTCTAAGCAAAATGATTTTTATATTTCTGATACCTATACTTTTGCATATCGTTGGAAGTCACTCCAAGTCTCTGGGCTTCCATTTCATAATCTATAAAGTGAGGACAATAATGTGCCTATTATTTTTTGCCCTGCAGGGTTGTTGTCCATGTGAAAACTTTGCAAACATTGAAATTTTATAGATTTATGAGTTATTATTATTAATATTTCTAAGTTTACTCTTTTCCATTATAAATAAATCCTTAATTAATTCTCCCTTCCTTCCTTCCTTCCTTCTTTCCTTCCTTCCTTCCTTTCTTTCTTTTCTTTTCTTTTCTTTCAATAGGCACATAGGAATTTCTAAAAGTTAGAGTTCTGCAGAAGTGGAATAGACTACTTTCCATCATGGGAGGTGTACCCTTGTCATAGATACCTTGTAGAGAATTCATGCATTAGACAGGGTATTAGACCAGATTATTTCTAGGGTTCTTTCTCACTTTAAGATGTAAGAAGCTGTGATTTACTTGAGTATTGTTGGGTGAGTGAAAGTGGGTGTGAAGAACTCTGTGGACCTTGTTCCTTTCTTAGCTGCTACTGCCAAAAAAGCTTCCTAAGAATTCTAGGGAGAGCAATGGTGCTTCAAATGGAATATCAATGAGATTTTCTCTTTAAAAAAATTAAATTATGCCTAAATTATGCCAGAAACAAAAATTGACAGTATACTTTGCTGAACGTTAATGCTTCACAACATTGGCTTAAATCATATTCTCAAAGTACAAATTTCATTCAATCAACTTTTATTAAGCACTTCCTGTGGGACAAATACTGTGCTAGGTGCTAGGCCCACCAAGGAGAGCTGACTGGTGACAAGAAGGTGGCATCTCCAGCAAATACTCTGGAACTCTTAGAGAATATGATGACCAATGAGAGGAAGGCCCCAAGGTCTTGCTTGGCCTGCCAGGGGATAATGTTGAGTGGTGGTGAGGTGTAAAATGCCTGATCAGCACTGCATAAATTGTTCCATGTTTAAATGGTATTGAGTGTCAACTTTATATTGAATAGAACAGCAGTTAGTACTGCTGAACTGGGCAGCTAGATGGCATAGTGCATAGACTACGAGGTCTAAAGTCAGGAAGACTCATCTTCATGAGTTCAAATCTGGCCTCAGATACTTGGTCACTTAGCCCTGTTTTGCCTCAGCTCCTCATCTGCAAAATGAGCTGGAGAAGGAAATGGTAAACCACTCCAATATCTTTGCCAAGAAAACCCCAAATGGGGTCATGACAAGTCAGACGCGACTGAAATGACTGAACAAGAAACAAGTGTTGCTGACTACTTATTTTGCTTAAGTCTTTCTGTCAATGCACATTTGTAAACGTTTTGTATTAAGAATTTCTTTTGAGTGTATAGAATAAATCCTTGCCCCAGACCTGATTCATATTATGCATTGAGCACCTTTCATGCCTCCTCACTTTTCAACAGCAAAGTAGCACATTGGGTAGATTTCTGTACCTGGAGTCAGGAAGATCTGAGTTCAAATTTTGACTCACTTCTGCCTCAGTTTCCTCATCTGTAAAATGGGGATAATAAACTTATCTATAAGAACAGCGAGGCTAAAACAAATTTGTAAAGTGCTTTTCAAATTTTTAGGCATAATATTAGTAGCTATTATCATTGTTATTGCAACTATTATTATTTAGCTCAAAAGAAATGTGCAATGTGCAAATTTAAGACAACTCCACTCAGAATATTCATATGGACTATTGATGCCCAACTTGTGGTACAGAATTCCCAATTCATATTGGTGTGATCAGTTATAGCTGGAAACACTGTACCTTGACTCCAACAAAGTGATGTCATTTTGGTCCATTTTGAGAATGGACAACAACCAACTATTATTATTGTTATTGTCATATACTCTAGAATGATCTACCTTCCCAAATTATGTGCTGCAGTGTCTTGGAGCTGTGAACTCTCAGGGCTTCTGGGGATATTTTAAGTTTTCAAGTGATATTTCCTGTGATGCCCAATGTATTTGATGTACTCAGTATCTGTCCGTACACCATGAGAGCTGCTTGACTGAGATTTTTCATAATTTCACAGTTCCAACACTGAACTATATTCCTTTTGATTTTGGAATGTTTGAGATATAGTTTTGTTTCCCTAGAAGTATCTTCATCTACACCAGTAACTTCTTGAACTTTCTTGTTTGCGACATTATATCTTTGTGAAGCCACGTTTTTGGTGGGTATTTTTTGTGATGAAAGCAATTACTGTGAGAAAATCAAGGTGGAATAGGAAATGAAGGTGTTCAATCCGATTCCAATATTTGAGAAGTTGTGCAGTGCCCAACACACATCTCATTAGTGATGGCTAAGAATTTTAAAAATTACTTTTCTTTCAATTTATGTGCATTATTTTTTTCAAGGGGTTACCAAGTGTTTAGGACGTACTTATTAAGTTGTTTGAATGTAAATATTTAATACTTGCAACTATTAGGTATTTCTTTTGGCCTAGGGGTGCTGTGAAAAAGTTACCAAGAAACTGGGAACTCCATTAACTGAGAAAGTTTTGGATTCTATGTTCTAGATATAAGCACAAACCTAAGCCTTAAGCAATTTTTCCCCCCCTCAGGTACTAGGGTAGGAGACAGTGAGAAAAGTGAACCTAACTTTTTTCATCAGAGGTTGGACTTGCTCAATTTGGAACATAAGTATGAATCCAGAGAAGAAAGGCCCCTGGGAGATAAAGTGGGTGAAGTACCCTAATCTCTTGGATCAAGCAATGGTTTCTTAATGATAGATAATGCATGTAAAGAGCTTTGCAAACCCTCAAATCATATGTAAACACAACCTATTATTATTGTTTATTATTATTATTATTTTTTCTCATTCCTTCCCTTCCTCTGCTCATACGGAGAGACAAGCATTGACTGTACTTGAACCCAGGAGGTTTCATGCTAAGAAAATGTCAATGATTCCTTTGGGGTGATGAGCTAATGAAGAATGTTGGCATCCGGAAATGTCAAATTAGGAGCAGGAAAGAGAATTAAGGAAAGTACCTGATGGAACTAGTCAAATATTTAAATGGCTGTTGGATAGTCCCTGTCTCCGAGAGAGAAACTGATAAAGAAAGAAGGCATCAGAGCTACCCCTGAATACCACTCTTATATCAAGTACAAATACTAGAAACTTTCCCTCTTCCCCTCCTCCACCATTAAAAAAGCTAAAAACACAAGAAAACTGCAATAATTTTCTTTTCCATTCAGATAAAAGGGTGCCATTCCTCCCCAAATCAGAACCATGCAGACGATTTGGCAGGTGTGGTGTTTTCTCAACCTTCATTTTTGTGAACTCTTTACATAATTTGATATTATTGACCACCCTCTTTCTTCTGGAAACTCTGTTCTCTGTAATACTGAACTTTCCTAGTCCTCTTATCTCTTCTGATTCCTTCCAGGGCTCTGGCTCCTCCCACTCCTGACCTTTAAGTGTTACCCAAGAATCAGTGCTTAATCTTCTGGTTCTCTCACTCTGTTCTCTCCACTGGTGATCTCATCCAGATCCATGGCCTCAACTATGACTATTGCTGATGACACTCAAACTTCAGTCCCTAGCTCTGATCTCATAGAAGTGAAATCATCTCTTCTAGGTAATGTCACGTTAGTGGTGGATGAGGTGCTGTAACATGGTACTCCTAGGTCTCAGTACTTGTTAGGGGGGACTGTGTTACTTCTCTCTTTTTTCCTACATTGGATCTTCTGACTTTCTTATTACTGTAAATGGTATTATCATTCCTCCATGTCCCCAGGATCACAACCTTGGAGTCAGCTTGGACTTCCTCCTCTTCACTTACCAAAAGCAATCAGGCATCATGTTATATCTATTTTCCTCACCTCTTTTGTTATCCCTTCCTTTCCATTCCTACAATCTCTATTCTAGTCCAAGCCTTCATCAAGACTAGATTATTTGAAGAGTTTTTTTTTTAAAATTTTGGTCCCCTTTTTTTTTTAAATTTTATTATAGTTTGCATCATTCATTTCCACAAGATTTTGAGTTACATATTTTCTCTCCCTCTTTCCCCC
>JAQQSV010004930.1:0-14693 GCA_028646515.1 Pseudochirops corinnae | reverse complement strand
AAAATAATTCATAAAGAACTTATCAAAGTTGGACTATTTATATACCAAAATGGAAAAACGATAATTGTAACTTATGAAACTTTTCTCAGTATGAGGGTAGTTGAAGGGTTGAAGGGAATATATATATATATATATATATGTATGTATATATATATATATATGTATATATACACATATGTCTATATAGGAGGGTATATATGCATATCAATACATATGTGAGTGTATGTATATATATGTACATAGACAGGTCACAGGATCAATTGAATAGAATGGCATAATATTTTAAAAGGTGAAATTGAGAGGTGGGAGAGGAATAGTATGAGAGGAGACAGGGAGAGACAGAATAGGGTTAATCCTTTCATATAGAAGAGGCAAGTGATAACTATTACAAAGGAGGGGACAAACAGGAAGGCAAAAGGGAATGGGTTACCCTTACTCTCAATGAATTTAACTTAGGGAAGGAATGACATACACTCTAAATTGAGTATCTTGCCCTACAGGAGAGTAGAGGGGAAGGTGTTGAGAGTGGGGAGGATGGAGGTGGGGGAAGTTTGGGTGAGGAGAGTTGTTAGAAGCACACTCTTTTGTAAAGGGGCAGGGACAAAGTAGAGAATGGAACAAGTAGGGGGTGGAATAGGGAGGAGGGAAATATAGTCAGTCTTTTACAATATGTCCACTGTGGAGAAGTTCTGTGTAACTACACATGTTTCAAATTGTATAGAATTGCTTGTCTTTCCAGTAGGGGTGGGTGACAAGGAAGGAAAGGAAAGAATCTAGAATTTAAAGTTATATAATCAAATGTTAAAATATGTATGTATAAATATTATTATTATTATTATTATTATTATTATTATTGTTATTATTAACTACATCCAACTGGGAATTAAGATATACAGGCACTGGAGTAGGGAGATCCATCTTACCCTACTGGAAAGTCAGAGGGGTGATGGAGGAGGATATAGGAGAGAGGAGATTGGTGGAGGGGGTAAACATGGGATCACTCTTTTGGGGTGGTGGGAAGGGAAAGACAGGGAGAAAATTTGCAACTCAAAATCTCATCCAAATGAATGATGTAAGCTAAAAATAAACAAAAAGTTTTTTTTAAAAAAAGAAAAAATTTTATCTTTAGATATTTGTTTTTAAAACTTTGATTTCCAGATTCTTTCCCTTCTTCCTTCCTCACCCATCCCCAATGGAAAGACAAGCAATTCAATATAGGTTGTACATGTGTAGTTATGCAAAACATTTCCATAGTAGATATATTGTGAAAGACTACCTATATTTCCCTCCATGCTATCTCGGCCCCTACTTATTCTATTCTCTACTTTGATCCTGTCCATTTTCAAAAGTGTTTGATTCTAATTACCCTCTCCCCTAATCTGACCTTCCCTCATCCCCTCTATTATGTTCTTCCCCCCCCCCCTACTTTTCTGTAAGGTAAGATACCCAAATGACTGTGTGTTATTCCCTCCTTAAGCCAAATTCAATGAGAGTGAGGTTGATCCATTCACTTTCACCTGCCCACTCTTCCCCTCAATTGCAACAGTTTTCTCTTGCCTCTTTTATATGAGATAATTTGCCCTATTCTTGCTCTCCTTTTCTCCTTATCTCATTATATTTCTGACTCACTTTTTAATTTTATTTTTTTAGATATCATCCCTTTCTGTTCCACTGATCCTGTGCCCTCTGTCTATGTATACATGTACATGCATACACATACTCACATATATATTTATACACACATATACCTTCTTATTCATACCTGTACATGCATGTATGTATGTATATACATATATATATATATATACACACATATATATTCCCTTCAGCTATATTCATACTGAGAAAAGTCTCATGAGTTACAATTATCATTTTTCATTGTAGGAATCTAAATAGTTCAACTTTAATAAGTTCCTTATGATTTCTTTTTCTTGTTTACCTTCTCATGCTTCTCTTGCTTCTTGTATTTGAAAGTCAAATTCTTTGTTCAGCTCTGTTTTTTTTCATCAAAAATGCTTGAAAGTCCTCTATTTCATTGAATGACTATATTTTCCCCTGAAGCATTATACTAAGCTTTGCTGGGTAGGTGATTCTTGGTTTTAATTGACCTCCAGAATATCATATTCCAAGCCCTTCAATCCCTTAATGAAGAAGCTGCTAGATCTTGTGTTATCCTGGTTGTATTTCCACAATACTTGAATAGTTTCTTCCTGACAGCTTGTAATATTCTATCCTTACCTGGCAACTCTGGAATTTGGCTCTAATATTACTAGGAGTTTTCTTTTTGGGATCTTTTTCAACAGGTGATCAGTGAATTCTTTCAGTTTCTATTTTGCCCTTGGGTTCTATAATATCAGGACAGTTTTCCTTGAGAATTTCTTAAAGGATGACTTCTAGGTTCTTTTTTTGATCATGGCCTTTAGGTACTCCAATAATTTAAAATGATCTCTCCTGGATCTATTTTCCAGGTAAGTGATTTTTCCAATGAGATAATTCACATTGCCTTATATTTTTTCATTTATTTGGATATGTTTTATAGTATCTTGATATCTCATAATGGGATTAGCTTCCATTTGCTCCAATCTAATTTTGAATGAATTATTCTCTTCAGTGAGTTTTGAAATTCCTTTTCCATCTGGGAAATTTGGCTTTTTAAGGCAGTCTTCTCCTCATTGGCTTTATTGGCCTCTTTTGTCATTTGAGTTAGTCTATTTTTTAAGGTATTAATTTCTTTAGTATTTTGGGAGGTTTCCTTGAGGAGGCTGTTGACTCAATTTTCATCAAGTGCTTGCATCATTCTGATTTCTCTTTCCAATTTTTCCTCCACTCCTCTTATTTGATTTTCAAAATCCTTCTCGAGCTCCTCCATGGCCTGTAACTAGCTCATATTTTTCTTGGAAGCTTTTGATACAGGAGTTTTGACTTCATTGACTTCTTCTGGTCCATGTTTTGATCCTTTTTGTCCCCCAAAATGGATTCTATGATCTGATCATACTTCCTCTGCTTGCTCATCTTGCCAACCAATGACTTGACTTTTGAGCTCTTTGCCACTGTAGAACTCTGCTTCCAGAGTGCAGAAAACTATTTGCCAAATTGCTTGGGGTTTTGCAGATATTGTCAGAGTTATGAGGGGGTGCCCTTTCTACAGACACTCCAAGCTCAGGCACATACCCCAGGACTGCCACCCAAGACTGAGATCCAGATCTAAGCAGGGCAAAGCAAGAGCAATTACCCTATGAATGGTTCACTATATCCCTATGATATGCAGGCTGGGAGCTCCAGAGGCAGCCATAGGGCATCAATTGCAGCCACAGTGCCTCTGCCACCTTTCTCTCCGAGGGTAAGGTCAGACTGCACTTTTCTGTCACTCAGTTCCAACAGCCTTCCCCACTGATTTTTACTTTTTCTTTGGAATTTATGGGTTGAGAAATCTGGAAATTGACACAGCTGCTAGTGACTCACTCTTCTGAAGTCTGCTCCAAGTGGTTTATGCTGCCGATCAGAGCTGCCCCAGGTTTGGTCCATGGTGGTTCACGCAGGATTGCACTTGGCTCCCAGCATGGTGTGATAGACCCTTCCTGTCTGCCTGCCAGACAGACTTCAGTGGGAAATTTGTTTCTCCCTATCACTTTGTGGGTTCTATAGCTCTAACATTTGTTTAGAGTCATATTTTACAAGTATTGGAGGAGTTTAGAGTGGGATCTATGCAGAGTTCCTGATTTTACTCCACCATCTTGGTTCTATGCCTAGTAAGTCTGTTTTTCTTTTTTAATTTTGTTTTGTCTGAGATCATTCTTATTATCTCTGCTATGTTTTTACACTAGATAAAGTGTAGTAGATTCTGTTCCATCCTTTATTTTTACTCTGTTTCAATTGCATTTCTTGTCAATAACACATTTTAGGTTCTAGATTTTAATTCATTCTGCTATCTTTTCATATTTTATCACTTAGCTCATCCCATGCAAATTCACAGTTATTATTATTAATTGTGTATTTCACTTCTCACTTCACCCCATTTATATTTCTTTTTTTTTTTACCATGTTCCTCATCAAGTTTGTTTTGCTTCTGACCACTGCCTCCCTTATTCTCTTTTTTATATTGATCTCTCCCCTTTCTTATCCCCTTCCTCTGCTACTTCTCTATAGGGTAAGATAGATTTCTATAACCAACTGTATGTGTATGTTAGTCCCTCATTGAGTCAATTCTGATGACAGTAATGTTGAAGTATTGCCTGCTACTCCCCTCATAGTTTACCTTGCAATATAAAATTTCTTCCTTTCACACCTCTTTTATGAGAGATAATTTTCCATCTTTTTCCTCTTCCTTTCCCCTTTTCCCACTGCATTCAAGTTTTTTGTTCTTTAATTTTATTTATTTGAAATCTTCCCATCATAGTAAACTCACACTCCTGTTATCTGTTTGCATATACTCCTTATAAATGCCCGAATAAGATAGTTATTAAGAGTTACAAGTATCATCTTCCTTATAAAGGAAGTTTAATACTACTTAATTCCTTATGATTTCTCTTCATTGTTTGCTTTTTTATGCTTCATTTGAGTCTCATATTTGAAAGTCAAATTTTTCTATTCAGCTCTTGTCTTTTCATTAGGAATACCTGCTAACCTCTACTTCATTAAATGTCCATTTTTACCCTGAAGTATTATACTCACTTTTGCTAGGTAGGTTACTCTGGTTTTAATCTTAGTTCCTTTGCCTTCGAGATTATTATACATATCACAGGCCCTCTGACACTTTAATGTAAAGCTGCTAAATCTTGCATATTTCTTATTGTGGCCATAATGTTTGAATTATTTCTGACTCCTTGACCTGGAAAGTCTGAAATTTGACTAAAATATTCCTAAGAATTTTCATTTTCAAATCTCTTAGAGATTTTTTTTTAATTTTATCCTTTTGTTTTAGGATATCAGGGCAGTTTTCTTTGAGAGTCAATATTGAAAGGTAATGCCTAGGTTCTTTTTAAGTTCCAGACTCTTACATAATCCAATAATTTTAAATTATCTCTTCTCATTCTATTTTATAGATCAGCTGTTTTTCAAATGAGACAGTTCATATTTTCTTGGATTTTTCCTCCTTCTTTTGACTTTAATTATTGCTTGATGTCTCTGTTTTTCAAATGAGACAGTTCATATTTTCTTGGATTTTTCCTCCTTCTTTTGACTTTAATTATTTCTTGATGTCTCATTAACTTATAGTTGTCCAATTCTAATTAAAATAAATATTTTCTTCAGTAAGCTTCTATACCTCTTTTTCCCCTTGACCAGTTCAACTTTTTAAGGAGTTATTTTCTTCTATGAAATGTGTGTGTGTGTGTGTGTGTGTGTGTGTGTATGTGTGTGTGTGTGTGTGGTGAGAAAGAGAGAGAGATTTAATATTTGGTCAATTCCTTTTTTTAAGGTGTTAATTTCTTCTGTATTTTTTTTTTGCCTCTTTTACAAATCAGTTTACTATCTTTTCATAATTTTCTTATATCACTCATTTATTTTCCCAATTTTTCTTATAGCTTTTTTATTTGTGTTTTTAAATATTTTTGACATATTTTTTCTAAAAAAATCTTATTTGACTTGTATCCAGTTAATATTTTTCTTTGTTGCTTTGGTTGTAGTTGTTTTGATATTATTGTCTTCTGAGTTTTGTTTCTTGCTCTTCCCTGTCACCATAATATCTTTTTATGCTCATGTTCTTTTTTTCTTATTTGCTTAGTTTTCTCTAGTCTGTTTCTTGAATTTTAACTTTGTATCAAAATTGGGCTTTGCTCCTGAGATAGAGGGATCATTGCCCCATGCTTTCAGTGCTTCCAAGGTGGTAAAATGTACGGGGACATGTGGCCACTGCTCTTTTGGCCTCTACTTTGACATTTACCAGGAAGAGACTTTTTTTCCCCACCTTAGCCACAAGTACTACTTCTCTTCTTGGTCTTGAACTGTGACAACATCTCTTCCTCCCAAAGAATAAATGCAGGTCGGATAGGATAGGGAAATACAGCTAGTCTTTCACAATATTACTACTGTGGAAATATTTTGTATAACTACACATGTATAATCTATACCGAATTGTTTGTCTTCTCAGTGGCGGTGGGTGAGAAGGGAAGAAGGGAGAGGATTTGGAACTCAGAGTTTTAAAAACAAATTTTTAAAAAATGTTTCTACATGAAACCAGGAAATAAGATATACAGGCAATGAGGTATAGAAATCTGTCTTGCCCTACAAGAAAGTAAGGGGAAAGAAAGAAAAGGGGGTAGGGGTGGAATAGAAGAGAGAGAAGACTGGGGGAAGGGTTAATCAGTATGCTTACCATCTTGGGGTGGTGGCTAAGGGAGAGATGGAGAGAAAATTTGTAACTCAAAATCTTGTGGAAATGAATATTGAAAACTAAAATAAATAAATAAATAAGTTTTTTTTAAAAGATCTCTTCTTCTCTTGCTGCTGAAAGCAATAGTGTTCCTTTCTGCCTTGGAACTGAGACCAGGACCCCTGCTCTCTTGTGGCAGCAAGTGCTAGTGCTCCTTTTTGTATCAAAACTGCAAATAGGTAATACGCAACAGGTTCCTGAACCCAGTACCAGCATGTTACACTATAATTTCTTTCCAATTAGTTGTCTGACCCCATTACTGTCTGTGGGCTGAGAGCTCCTAAAACTTTTGCTATGCCTATTACCACAATGTCCAAAATCTGTTGCTGCTAGTGGGCATGGTCTACTCTGACCTCTGGGCAGAACACCATTCCAGGTGACTGTCCTCTCCTGCCGACCTCCTATGGTATGTTGGGCTGCAAAAGTTTTTCACCTTGGCCTTTTGATGACTCTGTATCTCCAGAATCCAATTGGAGGTGTTATTTCAAAGTTGTTTGGAGGGAATCTCACTATCTTGTCTCCCAATGCTCTGATTTTTAACAGAGATGCTACCTTTTTTTTTTGAGGCCTAAAGGAATAAAGTATATTTGCTCATATTTTGGATAATAGTGATAGAAAAAAGAAGAACAGATCAAAGAACCCATTTTCCAGTCATTGTTAATATCTTTAAATGATTAAATTTCCCTCTAATTATCAGGTATCAAATCAATCAATATCAACCTACGAGCATTTAATAAGTAGCAATCATATGCTGGGCATTGCGCTAAGCACTGAGGATAAAAGTACAAAAGCAAAACATTCCCTGGTCTCAATGAATTTATGTGATGAAGATTAGGAGGATTTACTGTGTGCCATATATTGTTGAGTAGTCTACAAATATAATCTAATTTGATTCTCACTACAATGCTAGAAAGTAGGTGCTAGTATTACCCCTGTTTTACAGAGGAGGAAACTGGGGTAGAGGCTAAGTGACTTGCTCAGCATCACATAGATAGAAAGTATCTGAGACTGGAACTCAGCTGGTCCTGACTCCGGACTGAGTGTGACACCTAGCTGTCCCTTTTTCTATATAGAATACAATATACCCACAAAGCAATAGATCCAAAATAAATATCTATAAAGCATATAAAAAATGAATCCTAGGTATTTTTGTGGGGAAGTTAGGTGTACAGTGGATAGAGTGATGGGGCTGGAGTCAGAAAGATGTGTCTCCCTAAGTTCAAATTTGGTCTCAGATGCTTTCTAGCTGTGTGAATCTGGGCAAGTCACTTAATCTTTTTTGTTTCAATTTTCTCATGTGTAAAATGAGCTGGAGAAGGAAATGACAAACTACTCCGATACCTTTGCCAAGAAAATGCCAGCTGGAGTCACAAAGAGTTGAGCACAACTGAAATGACCACAACAACCAAACTTTTGGTGGGGAAGGCACTAGCAGCTAGGAATTGATGAGGAAAGGAATAGGAAAATGGGGCTTTTCTCAATAGGAAAGAGTGATGGGATTGGAATCAGAGGGCTCCTGCAGTTCAAAACTCATTTCTGCAATTTAACTCTCTTTAAGAATGATCCTGCCACATAGAATGAGTCAGTTTTGAGGACCAAGCTAGGAAGCTTGGAAGTTCAATGGATCAAGTTCTGGGTCTGGTATCAGGAAGACCTGATTTCAGATCCAATCTCAGATACTTATTGGCTTTGTGACTCTGGTCAAGTCATATAACCTGTCTGCCTCAGTTTCTTCAACTATATAATTGGGATTATAATAGCACCTAACTAAAAGGGCTATTATGGTTATTAAATGAGATTATATTTGAAAAGCACTTGGCACAGCACCCAACAAAGTAGCTACTTAGGAAGCTCTTGTTCCTTTTCCAATCTTGCTAAATAAGTCCTAAAATGCTCATCTCTAATGGGAATAATATTTGGTGGCAAATTCTGTGGTCATTCTCATATATGAAAGAAATAATTTTAAAACTGTATGGCTATAAAAATATTCACTTTGGCAAAGTAGAAAGAGCTGGACTTGGAGTTAATGAAGAACTTTGTTTGAGTCTTGCTTCTGACATATCAAATGTGTGTCCTTGGGCAAAACATTAACCTCTTGGTTCTCCTATACAACTCTCAAAGTGTATACATTGCAGAACAGGCGATAATCTGCATTGTTGGATGAAGTTTCCTCTTTGAGATTTGCTGATACCAATGAAGTAAAAGGTATGGCTGAACAAAGAGGTATAAAAATTAGTTAATGAATTTGAGTAGAATTTATGAACCATCTCTAACTAGATAAGGAGGCTTTATCAGCACCCCCACACTGTATCTCTAGATCTGAAAGCTGTTTGAAATGTAACCTAGGCTTGTCTGGGCATTACCAGTTTGCTAAACATGGAGGTGTCCTCAGGGACCTTTTGAGCATGTCCAGGTAGCCTGACATGGTGACTTTCTCCCTCATAATGTGTTTGAGTGTAGCCAAAATTGGTTGACTGCTTTTGTCTTTGAAAATGGTAAAACTGAGGAGGTCACTTTTTCTGCTCAGAGTCAGTGAATGAGGTGATACATAGAGGAGGCAGTGACTAGTACAGATTACATCTCCTACATGTTGGGAGTATAAATTTGTATATTTGTGATTATATCTTCTGAAATTAAAAAATATGCATTATACTTAATCTGAATGTTATGTGGATAAATGGAACAGGGATATATGGGAACCTTCCCTACAATTAATGGGACCTCTCTGTAAAAGCTGAGGCATGAGCAGAGTGACTAGATCCTCCAGCCCTAATCTCCTAGCACATACAGGAGACCCATGGGGGGAATTATGAAATTGTAATCGACCTGAGCCTTTCACAAAGTGAGGGTCAGAGCAACCTGTGTTATAAGAATAAAAACTGTGCTTTTATTTATTTATTTTTAAGTTAGTATTTTGTTTTTTTCCCAGTTACATGTAAAAACAATTTTTAACATTCAGTTTTAAGACTTTGAGTTCCAAATTCTTTTCCTTCCTCCCTCTCTCACCCTCCATTCAGAAGGCAAGTGATTCAATGTAGATTATATATACGCAGTTATGGAAAATACCTCCATAATACTCATGTTGTAGAAAAACTATAGAAAAAAACTCAAGAAAAATGAAGTAAAAAAAATATGCTTCAATCTACATTCTGATGCCATCAGTTCTTTCTCTGGGGATGAATAGCATTTTTCATCATAAGTCATTCAGAGTTATCTTGGATCATTCTATTGCTGAGAATACCTGTGTCATTCATAAGTGATCATCCTACAATATTGCTGTTACCTTGTATACAGTACATTTCACTTTTCATCAACTCATTCATATAAGTCTTTCCAGGTTTCTCTGAGAGTGTCCTGCAACAGTATCCCATCATAATCACAAACAACAATTTGACAAACTTTGCTTTTAGAAGGGTAGAGAGAGGAGAATAATAGATATGTTAGGCACTAATACACACTTTTAAAAAATAAAATATTCTATTATTTGATGGTAATGATAACACTTTGAAGTAGATTATTATTATTATTATTATTATTATTATTATCCCCATTTTGCAATTGAAGAAAATGAGGCACACAGTTGTAAAATGACTAATATTTAAACTCACTTCTTTCTGATCCCAGGACCAGTGCTCTATCTACTGTGCTACAACTAAAAATGGAGGTGCCTAGAGGAGCCTTTGGAATATGTCCATGTTGCCTAGGGTAGAAAGCTCTTCCTCCTACATCATGTGCCTCAGTGTAGTGACCTCTTTTACATAGTGAGGAAAGAAGTAATTTCCCCTTTCACACACTGAAGAAACAAAACTGGGAAATATACTTCAGGTTGTCATGATGGGAATCAAAGGTATCCACAAATAAATTAACTCCACACAGTGCCAGGCATTTAATTCATCCTGCAAT
This sequence comes from Pseudochirops corinnae, assembly GCA_028646515.1. Lineage (NCBI taxonomy): Eukaryota > Metazoa > Chordata > Mammalia > Diprotodontia > Pseudocheiridae > Pseudochirops > Pseudochirops corinnae. The sequence continues at coordinate 4,420 of JAQQSV010004930.1, read as the reverse complement.
CTGCCCTAATGTGTAACTGTTACTTATGACCACACCATGTTTCATTGTTAATAAATTTCAGCAGGCAGATCAATTGATGATTCATAAAAGAGTCTAGGAAAAATCAAAATTTGCCCAAAATTTGAAATTAACAGTCCTGTTGTAAACTCTTAGGTAAAATTTTCAATTAGTAATTTGTAACACCAAGCAAAAGCAACTTCCAGGTTTGAATTACCAGCATAGTAACCCTCCATTTATTCAGTAACAAATTAAGGTGCAACATTCCAGAAAAGAGAAAATGAAAATACAGGGTAACTCAGTCATTTAATAAGTTCTCAATTCAATCACAAAATATAAAATCAAAGTACCCCACCTCTGGCTAGTACATTCATTTAGTCAATTAAAAAGTCTCTCTTCTCAAATGGAGATTAGTTTCTAATCATAAACAAAGTACATTCATTTGGTCAGTCACAGAGCATAAAAATCAAAGCACTCCACCACTGGATTACAACTGAATTATAATTATCATCAGTTACTCCAAAGCACCTTTTCAAAGGTGCAGTAGAGAGCACAAAGGCCATCTTCCCCTAAATCACAACAAGGTTATCATCACAGCATTCAGTACCCAAGGAAAGACCTTTTCTTCATCTTTACCCAAAGCAAGTTCTCAGCAATCTCTGTTCCTGGGGAGACAAAGCTTAACAAAGCCACAATATATATTGCCATTGTCCTCATCAATTCACTCTCTGCCTACAGAAGAGTCTTAGGTCCCCTGACAACATCAGCAAGACACTCCTCCAGGATTTATGTAAACATACAACAAGAAAATCCTCCTTCAGGACTTCTGAACCAAAAGCAAGGCTCCAGGACATCTATAATAACAGCAATGCCCTTCACCAGCAGACGAATCTGGAAAAACAACATCAAAACAGACAGACAAAATACCAGCACCACAGTCATGCCTCCTCAGTTCTTGGCAGCTCTGGGTCGTAGCTCTCAAAAGTCCTGGTCAGCTCCAACTGGCCCTCAGCAGTCCAGGTGGCCTTTGCTGGTACTCTCTCAGCAACTCTGGCCCCCGGCAATCATCTCTCTCTCCCTCTGTCTCCATGATGCTTCTCCCAAAAGTTCTTCTGGCCTCTCTCTGCTTGGGCCTCCCTCTAAATCCACTGTACCAGCTCCTCCCAGTTCAGCCCTCTCTCTTCATGTCAACAAGTCCATGCCACAAGTGGGATTCACAAGCTCTGGGTTTCAACACTCAACCTGAAAACCAAGTCAATACAGGGGGATCTTTAAATTCCATTGCAATTGCATCATTTAAGAAGGCCACTTTTAAAATAAGATCAACCTTAACTAATTCAGATGTCTATAAACAGTGTTAGGACCTATTTTACACACACACACACACACACACATACACACACATACACACATACACACACATATACATACATATATATATATATACATATATTTGGGGAATTGTTAAAATTCTGGGACTATCAAGGGGCAGAGCCAAGATGGTGGCATAGAAGCAGGAAAACTCCATGACTTCCCCCATAACCACCACAAATACCTATAAAATATGACTCTAAACAAACTTTAGAGCTACAGAACCCACAAAATGACAGAGAGAAACAAATCTCCCACTGAAGGCAGCCTGGCAGGCAGACAGGAAGGGTTCTTTGCAGCATGCTGGAAGCAGAGCACAGCCCTGAGTGAGCCCTCAGTTTTAGCCCCAGGGGTGCCCGAATCAGCTGTGTCTAGAGCATTCAGGAGAGTGGATCACCAGCAGCTATGGCAGTTTCCAGAATTATCAGCCCATAAATGCCAAAGATGAAGTAAAAGGTGAGTGGAACTGTCCTAAATCTGGGGGGGGGGGGGTCAGAGTACAGTCCAGCCTCTATCCCCTAGAGCGAGGAGTGGTGGAGGTGTGGCAGCCTTGCAGCCATCTCCACATGGATGCTTCAGAGCTCCTGGCCTGCAGATTGTAAGTGGGCCAAGCAAACATTCAGAGGCTAAGCACTCTTGCCTTAAGCTGCCTGGATCAGGATTGTGGTCTTGGGTAGTAGTCCTGAGTTATGTGACCGTGAGCCAAAGCTGATGGGGGCTGTAGCAAAGGAGCCTTCCTAATAGCTCCAGCAGTTGCAAAAACCCCAGTGATTTGGCTCAAAGCTCTCCCCTCTGGAAGCAGAGTTCTACTGTGGCAAAGAGATCAAAAGTCAAGTAATTGTCTGGCAATGTGAGCAAGCAAAAGAAGCAAAAGAAGCACAGTCACCCAACTTTAGATTCCTTTTTTGGTGACAAAAAGGATCAACGCATGGAATAGGAGGAAGACAACACACTCAGAACTCCTGCACCAAAAGTTTCCAACAAAAATATAAACTGGTACAAGCCATGGAGGAGTTCAAGAAGGGTTTTGAAAATCACGTAAGAGAAGTGGAGGAAAAAATAGGAAGAGAAATGAGGATGATGGAAAAAAATCATGAAAAGAGAGTCAACAACTTGATTGAAGAAAACAACACCTAAAAATAGACTAACTAACTCAAAGGTAAAAGAGGTCCAAAAAAGCCAATGAGGAGAAGAATGCCTTAAAAAGCCAGCAGGAAGGTTTCATCACAGCACGCTAGGAGCTGAGTCCAGCCCTGCATGAATCCATGGTTTAGCCACAGGGAAGACCCAATCAGCCTTGGCTAGAGGGATATTGGAAGAGTAGATCACCAACTGCTGTGGCAGTTTCCAGAATTATCAACCCATAAATACTAAACAAAAAGTGAGAGGTCAGTATGGAGTTTGGGAACAGGGGGACTGAGAGTGCAGTCTGGCCTATGTCCCTGGAAGGTAGGAGCAGCTGAGGCCCAGCAGCCATGCAGCTGCCTCCATGTGGCTGCTTTAGAGCTCCTGGCCTGCAGATTACAGGGGGACCAAGTGACCATTCTGAGGAATAATCGCTCTTCCATTAATCTGCTTGGATCTAGATTGCAGTCTTGGGTGGAGGTCGTGAGGTGTGTGAGTAGGTGCCAGAGACTGTGGAGGCTTCAGAGAGGGCATCGAACTAATAGCTCACGCAGCTGCAAAAACCCCAGCAATTTGGGACAAAGTTCTCGCTTCTGCAAGTAGAGTTCTACTGTTGCAAAAAACTCAAAAGTCAAGTAATTGAGGGGCAAAATAAGCAAGCAAAGGAAGCAAAGCAAGCACAGCAATCTAACTTTAGATTCCTTTTTTGGGGACAAAAAGGATCAAAGCATGGAACAGCAGGAAGACAACAAAGTCAGAACTCCTTCATCTAAAGCTTCTAAGAAAAATATGAACTGGTTACAGGCCACGGAGTTGCTTAAGAAGGATTTTGAAAACCAAACAAGACAAGTGGAGGAAAAATTGGGAAGAGAAATGAGAATGATGCAATAAAATCATGAAAAGCAAGTAAACAACCTGACTGAAGAAAATAAGACCTTAAAAAATAGACGAACTCAAATGGCAAAAGAGGCCCAAAAAGACAATGAGGAGAAGAATGCCTTAAAAAGCCAAATTTGCCAGATGGAAAAAGAATTTGAAAAGCTCACAGAAGAGAATAATTCTTTCAGAATTAGATTGGAGCAAACGGAAGCTAATGACTTTATGAGAAATCAAGATACTATTAAACAGATCCAAACAAATGAAAAAAAAAAACAATAGAAGGCAATGTGAAATATCTCATTGGAAAAAACACTAACCTGGAAAATAGATGCAGGACAAATAATTTTAAAATTATTAGACTGCCTGAAAACCATGATCAAAAAAAGAACCTAGAAATCATCCTTCAAGAAATTCTCAAGGAAAATTGCCCTGATATTTTAGAACCAGAGGGCAAAATAGAAGTTGAAAGAATTCACACATAACCTCTTGAAAAAGAACCCAAAAAGAAAAAGATGTCAAAAAGGAATATTATAGCCAGGTTTCAGAGTTCCCAGAACAAGGAGAAAATATTACAAGCATCCAAGAAGAAACAATTTGAATATTGTAGAAACACAATCAGGATAACACAGGATCTAGCAGCTTCTACATTGAGGGATTGAAAGGCTTGGAATATGATATGCTGGAGGTCAAAGGAGCTGGGATTAAAACCAAGAATCACCTACCCAACAAAACTGGGTATAATGTTTCAAGGGAAAATTTGGTCATTCAATGAAATAGAGGACTTTCAAGCTTTCTTTTTTTATATATATTTTTTATTTTAGTTTGCATCATTCATTTCCACAAGATTTTGAGTTACATATTTTCTCCCCATCTTTCCCCTACCCACCACCCCAAAACAGCCATCCCAGTGTATCCCCCCTTCCCCAGTCTATTCTCTCCTATGTCTTCCCCCCTCACCCCTCTGACTTTTCAGTAGGGCAAGATGTATCTCCCAACCACAGTGCCTGTGTATCTCAAGTTCCAGTTGGATGTAGTTAATAAGAATAAT
>JAQQSV010004929.1:0-14693 GCA_028646515.1 Pseudochirops corinnae | reverse complement strand
CAAACCACAAAGGACAGATTGAACTTTAGTTCATACATGCCTCCCCCCCATCTCTCACCACTTATTTCATATGACCTACTACTAACTTCAGCTATACAAAAATATGATCATATTGATCTTGACTTCACCTGCAAAACACAGAACTAACAAGTTTATGAACTGTAAAATTTCTTTATTTCACCACAATCTGCTGTCACTCCATATTTCCATCTGTGATATTTCACCAAACTTTGTACTCTCTCCTCACATGATCTCTAATCCTTCAGGTTTTTTATGAGCTATCACCCCTGCTGTAGCTACACTCTTCTCCTTTCCCCATCTTGGTCCATTGGTGAACCAATTTAACTGTGTATTGTTCTCTTCTCTCACTTCCATTGCCCCTTATCTTCTTCTTGATCTTGCCCTACAATCACATAGCCTTGAATTACTCCCACCATACAGAACCTTCTCTCCTTTTTCTTATTGCCCCTTCTATGTATAATTTGTTGCTTCTTCATTCTGATCATGCCCAATAAAATTAGGGGGCCCCCAGGCCTCTGACCTTTTCTTCTCCTTCTATGTTATTTTGCTTGGTGATCTCATCAGCTCCCATATATTCATTTTTCATTTCTATGTTAATGCCTCTTAGATTTATTTATCTAACTTTAATCTCTTTCCAAATTACCAGATTCAAATATGAAACTAACTTTTGTTTCAAACTGGATGTCCCATATACATCTTAAATTCAACATGTCCCCAATAGAACTTATTATTTTCCCCAAAACCTTCTCCTTTTTTCCCTTAACTTTCCGACTACTGTTGAGAGTATCACCCTCCTAGTACCCAAGACTCACAGCTTAGGTGTCATCCTACACTCTTCATTCTTATTTACTTCATGTTTCCAATCTGGTGCCAAATCCTGTCAAATTTGCCTTCATAGCACCTCTTAAGCATGTAGTAGGTGCTTAAAAAATGTATGCTGTCTGACCTAGTTAAGGTGAGAGGGAATGAAGGCCAGAACAAGCGTAATGACATTGTCAGAGAAAAGGAGAGATGGTGTAAAGACAGAAGAGGCATTCATCACAGACGATCTTATCAAGGTTAGCCACAAAATAGGGGAAGATTTCTGATCATAGTTACTATGGTGGATGTGAGGTGGTGTTTTGGTTTTTTTTGAAGATGAAGAAAATATAGTCATGTTTGTAGGCAGTAAGAAAGCAGCCAGTAGATAAGGAGAGATAGAGAATTAGTGAGAGAGTGGGGATGACAGAGGGGGCAATCTGTTGGAGAATACAGCATATAATAGGATTACTTGTGAATGCAGAGGAGAGAAGGATTAAGAAATAGCTAGTTGAAGAAGTTATCTGGCTGATGTCAGTTGAGGATGAGGGACTAAGATTGAGCTTTCAGTAAATGCCCATGATATTTTTCTCTAAATTTTGAGGCAAAGTTCTCAGCTGAGAGGGTAGGGAGAATGACAACTGTGGAAGATTTGAGGAGGACTGAAAAGAAAACTCTATGGATAAAACAAAAATTATATCAACCTGGTATTATTTCATGTTATTCTTCTCTACATGAACTATATTTAGCCAGACAGGCTTCCTCATTGTTCCCAAAACTTTCATTCATTTTCTCTTCATGTCTTCTTCTCAGCATATTTATTTTCCTTTGAAACTCTATACAGATCAGCTCCTCTGCTAAACCTTTAATGGTTTATTAATGGTTATATTAATGGTTAATTGAGTTTTTCTCAAGTCAATTAATGAAATTAGAGTATATACTGGACAAATTATAGAACTAGTGGGTGGTTAAGATCTTAAAGGAAGTACAAAAGAAATTTACATTTTGTTACTCTTATAGGAGAACTGAAAAAATTCTCACACCCTTCTTGATGAAATTTTAGGGTAACTGTTCATTGTCTAGCTAAAAGATTGACTATATCCCTGGTGGCCTTTAAAAAACAATACATACTCTAATGAGTCAGTTGAAATAGTTATATTTTAAGAGTGCTTCCAGAAGAATACAGGGAGGATGGGGAAGTAATTTCTGCCCATACCCACTCCCTCAATGGAGATATCTGCTGGATTGGAGGCCAGCTATGTATTGACAGGAAGAGTTCTGTAATTTGTGAAGGTATCCACCTATGGAAGAGGAAATTAGATCTTGAGAATCATTCTTTGCCTTTCCCCCTCTTCTTCAACACAGCAATGGGGGAGGGGAAAAAGATAATTTCTGTCTTCTCCTACACACCCTTTCCTCCACAGTTGTCAATGGAAACTTAAAGTGGGACTATTTGTTGAATAGGCGATATTGCACCCAAGAATGGTAACATGAGGATATCACAAGAAAACTCACTGGGGTCGTGTAGCATCCGAGGCATAAATTGCCTTGGCCATAAGTTTTCCCTTAATTTGTGACTCTCAACTTGGTTGGTTGGTTCATTTTTGTCCCTCGTTCTCAGGATGAAAATGACATCACTATGCTAAAGTCAAGTTTCAGTGTGTCCAGTTGTGACTGATCAGACCAATACAAGCTCGTAATGCTCTTCCACAAGTTGGCACAAATAGCCCATGGGGACATTTGGGGTGAATTCTCCAAATTTGTGCATTCTGTGTTTCCTTTGAGCTGCTTCAATTCTGCTTTGCTCATAGAGCATAGCACCTTCCTTGATGTGGACACATCATGCTGAGCGGTCCTGTGCCAGTGTCTACCATGTCAGACAATCAATTTTGAAGTTCTTGAGAGAGACCTTGAGAGTGTACTTGTATTGCTTCTTCTGCCCACCATATGAATGCTTGCCCTGTATGATTACTCCATAAAACAGTCTTTTTGATTCTAAGGATGAGTCCTGTTCTTCCAAAATTTATCTAAGTCTGAGATATCTGGGGAGTGCAGAATCTGAACAGTTAAAAAGTTCCAGTGCAATTTTTGGCAAGTTGAGAAATGCAACTGTGATACTCATTGCTATATAATTCTTTACATGTAATACTGAGTAAAGCTTTGGAGGTGATATGACATGGCATGTACAACATAACTAATAAAGAAAGTTATAGAACACTTTTATGTCTTTGCATTTTTCTCATTACAGAAAATTGAGTGCTAGACTTTGAATTAGGAAGACCTAAGTTCAAATTTACCCTCAGACTCTTACTGTGATCCTTAAGTCACTTAACCTTTATTTGCCTTAGTTTCTTCTTCTGTAAAATTGTGATAATAATAAAATCTACTTCCCAGACTTTTTTTGAGGATCAAATGAGATACTATTTGTAAAGTACTGTGCAGATCTTAAAACACCACATGAATGCTTCTTCTCCTCCTTATGAAAGGTGTGAAAATTATACAAGGTGAACTTCCTTACTGTCTCTGCCCCATGAAGTAGTTGCTCCAAAAGCAACTTGTATCCCAAAGTCTTTTCCATGGGTAGTGCTTGAGGTTTCTGTCACCCTCCATGGTACTGAAGTCTCTCCCATCACCATTGCTTATTTGAGGACATGTTTAGATGTTTTGTCCCAAGCACCAAATTACTAGTTTTGTTCTGCTATAGTGAGTGTATTTTCTACTGCCAAAAGATTTTCTTCATGTGACTTTCTGTCTTTATTTTCTTTTTAGAGGGATCTTCATTGCTGACAACTTCCATATGGTGTATATGTAACAGCTACATAGAAATGGTCTCCTAATTAACTTGTTATAACTCTAAGCATTGAAGTGAAACTACTTTCTGATGAAGGGCTTATAGTTAAAACATATTTAATTAATGCCAAACATAACTTTTATTTCTTTTTTTATATGCACGCAGATACATATATGCACATAGTTTTCATTGTGACCTTAATTTGTAAATAAAAAGAGTCATCTGGATATTAAGATTAATTTGAATAACCCTAATTTCCCTTCTGGTATCTCATAATATATGTGTTTTTTAATAGTTCCCTATATGTGTGCCTATTACTTTGTGCTATTTTATACTTATGATCATTTTACATGCCTTTTCGTATATTAACATCAACTAGATTTAAAAAAAAATTGTTTATGTGGTATTTCATCATCTTTACGACAATTTGTTCAGGTCAGTCCCCCATTGTTGGGCATTGGGACTTAAATTAATAAATTAATTTTGATATAAAACAAAGATCAGAACATATCAGTGAAAATAATGTTAGCTAGCATTTATATCATGCTTTATGGTTTGAAAAGCACTTTAAAATATCCTCTCATTTTATCCTCAAAGCTTCCATTTTATAGACACGGAAAGTGAGACAGAGGTTAAGTGACTTGTATAGGGCCACATAACTAGAAAGTATCTAGGGATAAGGTTGGACTTAGGTTTCCTAACTACACATTCAGTGCCCTTTTTCTACTGAACCACCTAGATCTCTCATAAAGTGTTTGAATGAAAAGAAGAATTCGTGTTTCTACATTTTTTCAATTCAACTGTTGAGAGACAGATGGCTGAACCAGATGGCCTCTTGAGATCCTTTTTGTTCTGAGATGGTAGCGTGTGGGATGAAAAGCCTTATCAAAAAATTTAATCAAAATCTCAGAGGCTTCTCTAGGTAGGAACAGAAAGGATTTATTCAGTTCTTACAAGAAAGGAAGTATCACCTCCACCAGGATGAACCAGTGGAGGGAGGCCAGCTACAGAAAGCAAAAATGTGGTTATATAGCCTAACACAAGCAACCCCCGCAGTGACCTTGCCCTCATTGTTTGAGAGCTTGGCCTCACAATCTAGCTTGAGAATCTACCCAGATACAAGGAACAAGGAAACGATCTTCAACCAATGAAAACCGGCAAAAGCACTTGATACCTTATTTGGTAGTGGGTGAAAGCAGGGGAGGAGTAAATTTGCAAAAACAAAACTTAGGCCTGGCTGCCGCCAAAGCTTAACTACAAAAATGAAAACTTAGGCCTGGCTGCAGCCGAAGCCCAACTTGAGTTTAGAGCACTGTCTCCATTTTAGGGTATATTCTGAGAAGTTTTCACCCCTCTCACACAATCCCTCCTCTTATTTTTCACCCTCTGAAAATTTCTCACACCATTGCTGGTAAACCCCTTCTACCATCTAATCTTTCTCATTTTCTAGACCATTAGGACTAACCCTGTCCTCCTGTTGAATTAGGGTATAGGCCTGGTCCAGACTCTTTGCAAAACTGTTTGCATCTTATGGCGTCTTTTGAAGGTGCCTTAGCTCAGATGTGCACTCAGGAGCCAGGGTAATCTTTAAATGTCCAGGGTCCATATCCACAAGCTGGAGTAGTCAGATAGACCTGACAGGGGCCCTCAGAAACATATGATTTGATACTAAAGGCATATAGAAATGGTTCAGTTTCCCAATCATGCAAGGCTAGGTTCAGACAGTATAACAAATGGTTCAATTTTCTAGCCACCAAAGGTTAGGCTCAAACAATACAATAAAGTTTTCTCACAGTTTTACAAAATTGCATAATTACATTAAGTCAGGTACAGATTAAACTACTTAGGTGGCTCACAATATACTAGCTTTTGCGAGGGGAGATTAAATGTCACCAAGATAACCATGAAAACTTAACACATGAACCATATAAATCAATAAAATCATTATTACCAATGTTAATTAGCATCAAATTCCTTGTATCCAAGGACCTATTCCCAATATTCCTTTAAACAGCACTTTTTGAATTCCAGATGCCTCATGTAGTTATACAATTCAAAAAGGGAGTTCTACTTCTTTGGTTCAGATCTAGGGGTTCCCAGATAATTCTGACTTAATATAAATTAGCAGTATAATTCAAATTTGGCTCCACATGTCTGAAACTTCAGAGAATTTTCAGTTTATTTATTATTTGTTATTTCTATCCTTACCCAAATCCTATACCTGGTGTAAGAATCTTTTAAAATACAAAGATGTATCTTAAAAAAAGATTTGATCTGTCTTTTAAAATTACCAGACAGATACTTTAATAAAAAAGAAATAATTTCACTTTTTCTACTATCTTATGTAATCTTTGTGCAAGAATACAAACTTCAGATCTTATTACCAAACATATTTAAACTATGTAAAACTGATCCATAATCACTATTCAGAGACAGGAGGTGCTTGGATAACCCCACATTTGTCCCCAAACCCTCTTATCTGCTTTTTATATTTCCAACTGATCTTTTATTCATCTTTCCTAATCTCTCAAACATCTTAAACCATAAAACAAGGTAGCTCATAAGTTATTATTCTTTTACTAACATAACTCCGTCTGGAAGAGTAGTAGACCTTCAAAAGTTAACACACAAGGCTTTTCGAAACATCTTTTCCAAAGGTATTCCCTTTTGTTAAAAACAGTTTGAATTTATCCTAATGTTAAGAGGAATAATCACTAAACCTTTATGGAGGAAATTAATTGGAAAGTTTTAAATAAAAACTTTATTTTTCACCTTAGCTAATTAAAACAAAACTGAGACAAGTATGATATTGACTCACAAACCTTTGACCTAATTGTCTTCATGTTATTTTAAAGAACTAAAGGATCCTGACCTATACAGGAGTATCTATACTAAACACTTAACGTAATATCTTTATCTTATATTAATTTAAGATGCTCCAGAATCATGTATTTAATAGATTCATTGTGATTTTTTTTTTTAACTTTTGAGTATTGAAACTTGCCATCAAGAGTAGAGACAAAATTATAATGAGGGAAACGTATTTCCCCAGCTTCAGACTGTCAGTTTCAGGCAAAATCTATACCAAGCGGCAATCTGCATTGAGCCAAGCTTAAAGTCTTCTAGGTGTCAATGGGAGAGGATCTAGTTAGAAGAATCCTATCTGGGCTCATGCAGAACAGTCGTTCTCCCGGCCTTCCCCCCTTCATTCCATACCTGTATCTTACAGGTTCTGTCATCATGGATTGGTGGCTCAGATAGCTTGGATAGCCTTTCTTAATATTCATACCTGGAGTCAGACTCAGAGAAACAATCAGTTAATAGTCCCATCAAATCTTACATAACAAACTCCAACAATCAACTTAAGATATGATTATAATCTCACATTGGTTAAGGCACATCTTTAAAGTGAGCCTCAAATAACCTGTATTCATTTCTATATTTATTCTTATTTACAACATAATTCAGAACCTCCTTTGAGATTATAAATTATTGCTCTAATAGATTTACACCTACTTCTCAAGATTCCCTATCTTCCTGGGACTATGCTTAATCTTAACTCACACTAAATCCCTATTACTAACCCAATTTTCATTGATCTTTTCAACCCTAAAATCCCTATTACTAAGCTAACTGTTTTATAATAGAATCCCAGAGTAAATAAAACAAAGAGGTTAATGTCTAACCTCACAAAGTGATGAATTATATATCTAATTATTTTTTATAACATTCAGGAAGAATGTCCTTAAAACAGCAAAATTTCATACATTTACATTATGCCTAACTTTCTATTGATTTATCATAAAGATGAAAAGTAGGGACCTAATTGGACAAAGCATTCACATGAAGTATGGTCCCCAAACCCTTTTACCTTAACCTCAATTTACTCTCATTGAGTTGCAATATACTACAAATATTTACCAGGACTCACACACATAAGGAATTCCCCTTAACATCTTTTCCTTCATGAATTTTAAACTTGTCCTGCTATAAAAGCCAATTGTTAGGGATCCTTTTCAGTCTTACTTACATAGTCTTGCTGCTTTTCAGCAAGTCAAGTTCATTGTTTAGGAGCCTCAGCCAAAACAAGCTCCCTTCCCAGGGCTGATAACCTTGCCCACAAATTGTTTCTAGGGGCACAAAACCATTCCTTTCCATACACATGAACAATTCAAGGTTCTACAAAATTTACAAGAGGTTTCACAAGGTCTTTTCTTTATATAATTACCAACAATTATTTTTTCACAAGCATACTTTTGTAAATACTTGATTTAGGCAGTAACTCCACATAGCTTGGTTAACAATTTCACATATATTTCTTAAATTACAGTATTTCAAAATATTATAACACGTGGTCAGAGTGCCCTATTTATCATTTTCCTGTTCCTCTGACAATAAAATTATTAATTTAATAGCATTTGGATTCTAAGAGAAACTGTTTCTCTTATAACACAGATAATCATGTACCTAAATTTAAGCTTTGAAACCAAAATCAAATAATGGTGACCTTAATTTAGTCATTTTCCAAATTGTTTTGCACAGAAAATCATTCATCTCATAACCATTGGCATAAAATTCACTCCCAAAGAAAATTTCATATAAGGGTAACAAACATGAAACAATTAATTTTAGTTTACACAGCCCATACTCAAATAGCATTTTTGTTTTATATCAAATATTGTGCCAATCACCTTTACAATTATATTATTTCCCATAAAATCCCTTGGATGTGGATTACACCACCATCCCCTTAAATAAAACTTTCTGATGGGGTCCATACAGTGAATCAATTTCTTAATGCCAAATAACAATATGTCCCTTTTGATCACAGAATCATACATTTCGAAGTTCTAAAACCTTGACCCTGGAAAAGAAATATTATCCACAAATTTATATATTTTCTTAATATTTCAGTTTCTCATTCATGTTCACATTTTCCTAAGAAAGTTTATAAGGAATTTGAAATCACCTATTATAATCAGGTCAGTTTAAAATATGCTCGGCCAATATTAGTTCTAGTAATAATTACAGATCACAGTAATCTATACCTTTTACCATAATCGGTGCTCATCTTTAATTCAATAGCAATAACCACCCAATTTTAGCCTTTCCAAAAATTCGGAGGGTGATTCATCCTTCCTTTTTTTTTTGTATCACTTCAAAGGTGTTTCTTTTTTGTTTTTTTTTTTAACATTCTGAGGTATTGGGGCTGCATTCTTAATCCCCATAATTATTGAGTCCCTCAGGTCCAGCATATGAATCCTATGGGTTTCATTATTGTGATCCCATCTGGAATCCAAGGTAGGATATTTTTGATTGGTAAGGATTACCCCTGCTGAGGGGAGGTGGTGGTGGTGGGGGGTCTCGTTCCCATTCCACTGTGGCTGTCTTCCTAATGATACCCCTCTCTTCTCGGGAAAACAAGATGTTTAGAGTGGACATAAGCTCATTGCAGGTATGGATGTTGGGTCTCAAGAATTGATCTAGCTGTTCTGATAATTCCCCTGGATCTTCCATAAGTACCTTCATTTCCCCCTTGAAGTTTCTCACCTCAGTAGTACTGAGGGGTGCATTAACAAGCCCCACTCTCCCTTGTGCCAAAGGAACTTCCCATAAAGGGAAGATTTCTGCTGATTGTTTTGGTTCAAGAGGGAGGTTTTCTTGGTCCTTCAAAAGTTGTTTTAATTCTCTCCTGAGGGTAACATGAAGGGGTTCTTTTAAGGTGATCAAGTCTCCACCCTCCTCAGGGGAATCAGAAGACGTGTGCACAACAGGGCTGGTGCTGCAGCAGCAGCCAGACCTGTAGCTTGTCCTCAGGAAGGTAAGGCATAAGGGGGAGGGAGAGGAGAGGATCCCATGGGTGGAGTTCTTATTTCTCCTCCCTTCCTTCCTGCCCTTTTTTTTTCACCAGTATTTGTTGCACCCCAGGCATCCAAAGGGCCACATAAGAACTCTCTTCTGGGTTAAATGGCCCCTTTGCATTCACATATAAATTTAGCTTTTGGCATACCCAGTCCTTGGAGGCTCCGTACTTTGGCCACACTGTACGTCCTCCAATATCCATCCCAAACAGAAACTTTTTCCTAACTTTCATATTTCTGCTCAAACTTTTATTTCTCTCTTGGTCAGTCTTTCAAACCCATTACTCAGACTACCTACATTCCTTTACATTCCAAATAATCATATCCCAATTTCACGCTCCTTTTATGTACCTTAAAAAAAACAAAACAAAAAACATAGAGGGAGTTAAATGCCTAACAATTTATATACCAAGAAAGCCACATTTCTTCCTCCCCCTTTGCACCTCTTCTGAGAGGCTTACAAAAAGTTCCAAACTACAACCTAATGCTCTTTTACATTTCTAATACCTTGAAGTAGGATGGGGGAATACTCCCTTCCAAACACCTCTTTCTCTTCCAGATTTTCACTTTTGCTCCCACCTTAACACTCAATATGTCTCAGGTACTTTAAATTAGAGATTTTTCCAACAAAGGTTTTCCAAACCTTTTATACTTTTAATCTAAACAGTAAAATATTTTTCTCTCTTTCTCTCTGTCTCATCCATGTTATGGAGGAAGGAGGGGGACACAAGGGGAAAGCTGCATTCCAAGAAAGTCCTTGAGTAGATAGAGGCTGTCAGATATATACAGACACACCCTTTACACAGAAACACACAAAATGAATATTCAAAACAATTTCATTTGATCATTTTCTCATTGTTTTTCCTCTGATATTTTGGTAACTCATTCCAATCTAGAAGTCCACTCCCAAGGGACTGTTTACTGGTATATGATTTTTTTGCTCCAGTGCTCAGAATGTTCTTTTCCCATTTTCAATTTCACTGAGAGCTGTTGCTGGTCACTACAGGTCAAAGATCTAACAAATTAATCGAAGGGATCAAATTCCCTTCTTCCAGTCACCCAGGTGCTCACTCAATGGTGTCCCCATGCAAGGGTCGGTCTGTAATTTGGTCAAGATCCACTACTGGTCACTCCATCTCTGAGACCTAACAAATTATGACCCAAGGACCCACAAGATGTTGCACATCTGCATATCACTCATGTGACTTTCTCCACTGGCCATCCATCCAGAGTTTGGTTCCACTTCAACACAATCGGAGTCTTCAGGTTTCTGTTCCTTATCGAGTTCCTCTCTGCAGGACTTTGTCCCCTCAGAGCAGTCACCTCTCCCACCAAGTCCAGAGACCACTGGAGAAATCTCCAGAGGGAGCCTGCCTCAGGACAAAAGTGGGGGGAAAACTCACAAGTGGGTGGCCCCAGACCAGCCCCCCAAAACTGTGTGGGATGAAAAACCCTATCCAAAAATTTAATCAAAATCTCAGAGGCTTCTCTAGGTAGGAACAGAAAGGATTTATTCAGTTCTTGCAAGAAAGGGAGCATCACCTTCACCACGATGAACCAGTGGAGGGAGGCTGGTTACAGAAAGCAAAAATGTGGTTATATAGCCTAACACAAGCAACCCCTCCTGGTGACTTTGCCCTCATTGTTTGAGAGCTCGGCCTCAAAATCTAGCTGGAGAATCTACCCAGATACAAGGAACAAGGAAACAATCTTCAACCAATGAAAACCGGCAAAAGCACTTGATACCTTATTTGATAGTGGGTGAAAGCAGGGGAAGGGTAAGTTAGCAAAAACGAAGCTTAGGTCTAGCTGCAGCCAAAGCCTAACTACGAAAATGAAAACTTAGGCCTGGCTGCTGCCAAAGCCTAACTACAAAAACGAAACTCAGGCCTAGCTGCATCTGAAGCCCAACTTGAGTTTAAAGTACTGTCTCCATTTAGAATATAGTCTGAGAAGTTTTCATCTCTTTCACACAGTAGTATCCCTTAATCCATGAAAGAGTTAAAGTGTCTTAAATGTTCTGAGTAATCTTGTATTGCAATAATACAATATTTCTCAAGTTTATAGCATTTAAAAATTTATAAAATGTTTCTCTCATAGTAACACTACAAAGTGGGCGGTATAAGCACAATATTCCAGCATTTTGTGCTAAAATCCCTTGAAGGTAAGTGAAGTAAGGAGATTTCCCCATGTGTACATCACTATCAGTTTTAGAGGCATTATTTTAATCTAAATCTCTTATTTTTAAGTTCAGTGTTCAGAGAATACTTTAATCATAGTTGAATAAGGCCTTCAGAATAATCAAGTAGATATTTATATTTATGTATGATGTCTAGAGTAGTCATATGCAGTACTTACTCAGACATTATCTATGCATATCTATAATAGGCATGCCTGACTCAGGTCATTCGTTTGTATGTGGGAATGAAATGAGACACTTGTAGGTCACATTTAGCTATTCTCAAAAAGGAGGAACACATAGCAACTGCAACTGTGTGATGATTCACACAGGCTTCTGACATTCACCAAGTTGGTGGGGGGTGGGAGGGAGTAACTCCACATGGGTTTCTCTCTCTTTTTTTTTTTTTAATGAACATAGGTTATCAGGAAGCCTATAATCAGAAACTACTAGGAAGCTCAGAAAAGACCAAGGCCACCCTGAATGAATTAAGATTTGGGGACAGTTTCCCTACCTTTTAGGGAAAGAATTAGACTAACCTAGGAGTAGGGAACCTGAAGTCTTCTGGCAACATGTAATCAAGTACAGCCTTTTGACTGAATCCAAACTTCACAGAATAAATCTCCTTATTAAAAGGATTTGTTCTGTGAAACTTGAACTCAGTCAAAAGGTCTCACCAAACCACCCAGAAGGCCACATGTGACCTCAAGGTGGCAGGTTTCCCATCCCTGGCCTAAGCTATATGGGCATGGAAAGGTGGTAGGGTTGTGGAAAACCCTGGTAAGGAGACATTGTATCAAAATATCTATTTGGTCATCTGCATATACCTGTGATCTCATTACTCTGGGGAATTTTTCACTGGCAGAATCTCTCTTCACTGATGCAGATAGGCCACTCATCTATAAATTAACACTAGGGCACTAAGAAGCTTGAACTTGTAAGTGGGAGAGACAGGATTTGAGCCTAGGATAGTTTTGGTTTTGTTTTTGACTCTGAGGTCAAATTTCTATCCACTATTCATTCCTAGTGTTTTACTGAGGCAAAATAAAAACAAGCATATTCACTTCACAGTAAGATAATATTATTCTATGATATAGATGCACTCTCATTTAAATGTAGGAAGATGTTATAGACTTTATAAGCTGCAGAATTACCAAAAGAAAAAAAAAAATCTTTGTTTACTGAATATATGACTGTCCGACTTGTTAAATGTTTTTGTTGTTGAACTAGAAAAAAGGTCAACTACATACAGACTCTGAATAACCCTGAATGTATGATCACTGATTACACTTTGAATTTTTCAAGGTCAAACAAAAGTCGATTTAGAAATGAACAACAGAGTGCAAACTGCATCCTTAGTAGAAATCTCTTTTAAAGACTTCCAACTTTGGCAGTGATATACCCTATTTGCTGCAGGCTCACTATGTCTCTTCAGCAGGTCATATATTTTCCTTTATGCTCAGCTGAGTAGCTAAGATCAATTTTTAAATCACATTGTGATATTATCCATTTCTACAGTCTGAGACAAGGTGAATAATTGTTTGCTATTTTGAAAGACCTCTCTGTTATACCATTTTTGTGCACATGCACAATCTGTTCTACCTTGAAACATTAGGGTATACCATAAGGTATAAAACAAAGTGATCTTCATGTATAAATTGAAAATTAATGCCTTACCATCGTCAGAAAAAAAAGCAAACATGTTTTTGGAATATTTCTGCTTGAGAGGCAATGTTCTATAGTGGGAGAAGAGAGAGAGAGAGAGAGAAGAAGGGAGGGAGGGAGAGAGGGAGAGAGAGAGAGTCTTAGAGTAAGAAAACTTTGATTCATATCATTTCTCTAACACGTACATGTGTTAACTGTGTGAACATGTTCAAAACATTCAATCTTACATGGTTCCAGGCAACTGACTGTGATAATGGATTGGAGAGAAGTCACTAATCTGCATTACAGAAATAGTCTCTAAATGAGCAACACCATACACTGATGAAATCAGAGGTTTGGAAAAACAATACAAAAATGTTTTCATGTAGGTGTATGCATAAGAGAAATGGAGAAAAAAGAATTAACAGCAGAAGATTTTTTCTGAGAGCTAAAAAAAAATTCTGAAGTGTAGCAAAGCCTTTGACCCACATGTAAGATAGAGATTTTAGTTGAAAAAAAAAATTTTAGAGCATAAACAGGAAATCCAATGTTGATTGTGTCATTTTAGAGATTGTACTTAATCAAATTTGACTTAAAATTCTGGGTTTTTTGTTTTCTATATTTTCATGGTTGTTAAACCAAATAATTTTGACGTTGACTAAGAAGATATTCTGTATGAATTGGTAATGGTGGCAAATATATAATTGGCAACCTCTTATTTACGAGCTAGAAAACTATAGCTTTTCTATTTTTTAATCCCCCAAAAGGAGGACGGGAATGATCCCAGCATGCAACACTTAAAGCATCAGATAACCAAAGAGTTATTCACAATGAAACTGAGAAACATTATAATAGTCTTTGTGTGTGAGAGAATCCAGAACCATGATTTCATCAGTTTAGGAATCTCCTCTTACCAATGCTTCTAATAACTTGCCCACAAATGTTAAAAACCAAGTTGCTGATGGAATTAACATAGAGGGGATTGCAGAGTATTTAAGTGACTGACCTATGGTCACACATCTAGTATATGTTAGAGGTAGGATCTGAACTCAGGTTTTCTCAACTCCATAGCTGATATGCTATATATACAATGCTATATTGCTTTGCTTTAGTAATAATAATAATAATATCAACTAATAATAACTTCCTTTAATTAACTGCCCAGAAGTTGAATGAAGCAACTTGAAAAGTAGGTAGCTTCAAGAAGATTCTGAATGACAACTTATCGGGGATATTATTAACACTCAAAGCTTGCTCTACTGTGGGTTGGACTATTTGGCTTTTGAGAATAGCTATAATTAGGAACTTTATGCCTGGGGTAAAAACAGCTGGAACATAAGCATAATAAAGGAATGAAGGATAGTCTAAGGTAGGTGGGTGGGTGCTATATAAAGGACAG
>JAQQSV010004928.1:0-14694 GCA_028646515.1 Pseudochirops corinnae | reverse complement strand
CTGTCTCCTCTCTCATTCTATTCCTCTCCCACCTCCTAATTTCACCTTCTAAAATATCATCCCTTCCTATTCAATTGATCTTGTGCCCTCGGGCTATGGACACATATAAACACACACTCCCACATGTATTCATATGCATATATACCCTACTATATAGATATATATGTATATATACATATATATATACATTTATATTCCCTTCACCTATCCTCATACTGAGAAAAGTTTCATTAAGTTACAATTCTCATTTTTCCACGTTGGCATGAAAATAGTTCAAATTTGATAAGTTCCTTATGGTTTCTTTTCCATGTTTACCTTCTCATGGTTGTGTTTGAATGTCAAATTTTCTATTCAGTTCTGGTTTTTTCCTCAAGAATGCTTGAAAGTCCTCCACCTTCTTGAATGACCATATTTTCCCCTAAAACATTATATTCAGTTTTGCTGGGTAGTTGATTCTTGGTTTTAATCCTAGCTCCCTTGATCTCCAGAATATCATATTTCAGGCCCTTTGGTCCATTAATGTAGAAGCTGTTAGATCCTATGTTATCTTGATTGTGTTTCCACAGGATTCAAATTGTTTCTTCTTGGCAGCTTATAATATTTGCTCCTTGATCTGGCAACTCTGGAACCTGGCTGTAACATTCCTAGGAATTTTCTTTTTGGGATCTTTTTCAAGAGGGGATTGGTAAATTCTTTCAATTTTTATTTTGCCCTCTGGTCCTAAAATATCTGGGCAGTTTTCCTTGAGAATTTCTTGAAGGATGATTTCTAGGTTCTTTTTTTGATCATGGCTTTCAGGTAGCCCAATAATTTTTAAATTGTCTCTCCTGGGTCCATTTTCCAGGTCAGTGGTTTTTTCAAGGAGATATTTCACATTGCCTAATATTTTTTTCATTTGTTTGGATCTGTTTAATAGTATCCTGATTTCTCATAAAGTAATTTGCTTCCATTTGCTCCACTCTAGTTCTGAAGGAATTATTTTCTTCAGAAAGCTTTCGAGATTCTCTTTCCATCTGGCAAATTCAACTTTTTAAGGCCACCTTCTCCTCTTTGGTTTTTTGATCCTCTTTTGCCATTTGAGTTAGTCTATTTTTTAAGGTGTTATTTTCTTCAGTCAGATTGTTGACTCTCTTTTCATGATTTTCTTGCATCATTCTCATTTCTCTCCCCAATTTTTCCTCCACTTCTCTTATTTGGTTTTCAAAATCCTTTTCAAGCTGCACTGTGACTTGTAACCAGTCTACATTTTTCTTGGAAGCTTTTGGTGTGGAAGTTCTCACTGTGTTGTCTTCCTCCCATTCCATGCTTTGATCCTTTTTGTCCCCAAAAAAAGCAATCTAAAGTTGGATTGCTGAACTTTCTTTGCTTCCTTTGCCTGCTTATGTTGCCAGTCAGTTACATGACTTTTGGGCTCAATAGAACTCTACTTTCAGAGGGGAGAGCTCTGTCCCAAATCACTGGGGTTTTCACAGCTGCTGGAGCTATTAGGAGGCCACAGTCTCTGCAGCCCCCACCAGCTTTGGCTCACTGAAAATGAACCTCAGGACTACCACCCAAGACTGCAATTCCAGTCCAGGTAGCTCAAGGCAAGAGCACTTAACCTCTGAATGATTGCTTGCCCCCCCTGCAATCTGCAGGCCCTGAGCTCTGAAGCAGCCACATGGAGGTGGCTGCAGGGCTGCTGCTTCAGACTGCTTCTAGCTCTGGAAGTAGTTGGCCGGACCCTCTCCCCCAAGTTTAGCTGAGTTCGACTGACCTTTTCCCTTTGTCCTTGGCTTTTATGGGTTGGTAATTCTGGAAACTGCCACAGCTGCCAGTGATCCATTCTCCTGAAAGCTCCAGCCCAGGCTTCTCCTAGACAGCCTGGGGCTAAAACCCCATGGAGCTGGTCTCTGTTCTCATTTCGCTGCTATGAGCCCTTTCCATCCATTTTCCAGGCTGCCTTCAGCAGAAGCCTTGTTTCTCTGTCACTTTATGAGTTCTGGAGCTCTAAAATTTGTTTGGAGTCATATTTTACAGATATTTGAGGTGTTTATGGTGGGAGCCACGTAGTTCTCCTGCTTCTATGCTGCCATCTTGACTCCACCTCTTAAGCTTCTTACTTCTGACAGGTACTCAATAAAAGGGGAAAAAAGACAAAAGGCCAAGTTCACAATAAAAAACAATTCCCTTTAATAAGAAAGCATAAAATGTGGCTTGTCTCAATACTCTTACACAAAAATATAAGCTAATTAATTCATCCTCAATCAGTGAAACACATTCTCTAGGATTTCCATAAGAATATACAATAAAAAGTCTTTAAAAGTTTCAAACAAATGATCACCACCCTGCATTGTTGTTTGTCCTTCTTTCTAGAAGAAAATCATGACATCAGGAAGGTGATATCATGACTTTAAAGTGAATTAGATTTAAGCGAGGCAGGGCTATGCAAAGTCAGTAGCCTCACTTTTCTCCTCCAGAGCCATCTTGGCCTAGTAATGATATATAGATCAGGATGACTGGAGGTGCTCCTTCACCACCCTGTAGCATCATGTTAACCAGGGGATTCCCTTAATCAAACCCCTTCATGTATATCCCTCCCTAAGTCTCAGAGTAAAAGAATTATGCATTCTTTATAAACCGTACTGTATGGAAATAGAATATCTCATCTATTTTGTCATTTGCAGTATTAATGAGTAGTGCTTTAAAGAGTCAGAAAATTTTTGTGGTCATGGTGGTTATAGTTTGGACTAAAATTGCATTTCCTTGTAAAGCAAATCACTTTCCATGGGTAATAACTCAATGAATGTACCAGCAGAGGAAAACAAAAAAAAAAAAAAAAAAACATGCTCTTTCTAATGACTGGAATTAAATTATGGAATTTATAGTCCTTGTAAATGCCCAAACCAGCAGTGCTAAATTCTTGAGATTAAAAACTTGGATGGCAAAATCTCTTTATTTGGCACAGAGAAACTAGCAAGAGTTGAAGAGATACTAATGGAGAAGAAAGCCTCATCTGGAGGGTGCAATGAAATAATGCCACATGTGAGCAGTTTTCCAGAAGATTGCTACTGTAAACAGCTTTCAAGATTCTGATTACATAGTGTAGTGAACACTCTATTTATTCAATAACAAATCAGAGCAAAACATTCACAGAAAATCAAGGTACAGCATTCACAATGTTACAAGTTATCACAGATACTCAAAATACAGCATTCACAATTATATATCGCTAAAATGGCCACATAGTTTTCACCACAGTAGTCACATAGTTTTGAACAATGTATAATCATTTAGTCAATCAATCACTTAGTAACTCAGTCATTCAATCAACTCAATCATTCAATCTTCCTTAAGGGTCACAAAATACAAAAGTCAAAGTTCTGTACTCATGGAGCACACTAAGTTACAATATCAGTCACTACTCAGCACTCTCTTAAGGGGTAGTGTAACATACACAGGCCATCCACCCCTCAGTCACAAATAAGTTACAATTTCAAGGTCATAAGTAAGTTAAAATTTCAATCAGTCACTACTCAGTATCCACAGAGAGATCTCTTCATCTTTACCCGAGGTAGGCTCTGAAATTCCCTGGATCCCCTTCTATGGTCCCAGCTCCTACTTGTATTCACCAAACTGTCACCTGGGTTCAAAGGCACACAGCTCCCAGTTCCTTGTCCAGCTCTCCATGCAGTTCCTGTTCCATGCTGAAGCTCACAATGTCCAGTCCACCTTAAATCCTTCATAGTCTTTGTACCCAGGAAGTCAAGGCTTAACAAAGCAACAAATAGACAAAATAGCAGCACCACAGTCATGTTTCCTCAGTCTTCTGCAGCTCTGGCTGATCCCTGGAAATTCTCAGCAGCTCTGGCTGGTTCACAGATGCAGTAGCTCCTCAGAAGCTTCTCAACAGCTCCAGCTGGCCCTCACACTCAGCAGCTCCTCAGCAGCTCTGGCTGGTCCTTGCACCCAGCAGAAGTTTCAGCTGGTTCCCAGAATCAAAATCACTTCATCCACATTCTCAAAATAAAAATCATTCTCTCTAACTTGGACCTCTCTTCCTCAGCCTCCAGAACCTGGCTCCAAGAAGATCTGAAATTCTAGCTAGGGCTTCTCCTTATATAACTATTAGCTCCTCCCTGTTCTGCCCTTTCCTGTTACATCAGCAGCAAGGGTTCCTACCTTTTGTTTCTTAACAGAGGCTTGATCTAGTTAATTTCAAACTAGGTGCTAAGTACCTGTTAGCTTTGCCAATACAAAGGGATCAAATTATATTACTATTACAACTGAATGTCACAAAGTAAACAATAAAGGCACGGTTCTTTGGTTGATTTAATCAGCATAGACAGCAAAATTTCATTCTACTTCTAAAATATTCTCTGGATGGTCTTAATTATCTGGGTACAGCTATTTTACATTGATCAAATTATGATGAGGAGACAGTGTGGTGCAGTGAATAGCACGTTAAACTTGGCTTCAGAACATCCTGGCTTCAAATTATGCTGCAGACAGTATCTGTACAACCTTAGGCATAGGGAAATCACAACCTCTCTAAGCCTTAGTTACTTCATCTTTAAATTGAGAAAAAAATAGTAACAATAATAACAATACCTCAAGACTTGTAAGGATCAAATGAGGTATTATACAAATATGTGCCCTGAATGTGAATTATGATTATCTGGAAAATGTTCAAATTATTGCTTTCCTATTTGTGATCTGCTGATAAACATTGGAAGCAAGAAGAGTGTTTTTCATGATTTAATACTTTGATATGTCAAAACTTTTGAGTTGAACTAAATGCTGTTACTGTCATCATTGGGCTGATTTGTGTTTTCTCATTTGGTTTTCACATGATAAAGACATTAGTTACTTAGTCCTCTTGGGTATTTATCACTCTCTGTGCCTTGGTCCCCTCTGGCAGTATGGTGAAATCTATGAACTCCTGGTGAGCTATGAACCCCTCCTCAGGAAAAGAGGGTTTTTTATTATTTGTTTATTTATTTTGGGGTGGTTAGGCAGTGGATAGAGCACAGGCTCTGGAGTCAGGATTCAAACCCAGCCTGAGATATTTAAGACTTACTAGCCATGTGACCTTGGGCAAGTCACTTAACCCCAATTGCTTTGCCTTTCCCTGTCCAAAAAGAAAAAAAAAATTATTTTAAACTTAAATACACAGTAAGAAAAGAAAAAGAAACATTATAAACTTAAATGCAAAATAAGAAAAGGGGAAAAAGTATTGCCATGTACACAGCAGAACATGGGAGAATTCAAAATATATAGCAATAAATTTCCATTTTAAGAAAGTGTATATAGTAAATACCATGTACTGTGTTCAGAATTGTCGATCTTTTCTTTGTTTCCTTTAAAACTTTCTTTTGTTCTCTGCTGTTCACTTTTTACTTTATTCTTTTTTTCCCTTTTCTTCCCCCAACCCTGGAAGGGTGCAATTAAGTATGTTACACATACACATGTGCATGAACACATACATATATGTGCACATATATATCTGCATACATATACAGACATATACACATCTACATATTATATAGATACATACACATAAACATATATACATACAAAAATATTACATATATATGTATATATACTTAGGTATCTATAATCATACTCGTATATATAGACATACACATTCATATGCATCTATATAAGACCATACTATGCTTGTTTGTCCTCTCTTTCTCTGAAGTTGGATAACATCTTCCTTCATAATTCCAAGTCTTTCCATATTTTTCTAAGTCTACCAACTCATCATTTCTTGTACCACAGCAATATTCCAACCCTATACAGTCTATTTAAAATAGTCTAAAACAATATTAGTATGATTGACATATTGTACATAATTACTACCCCTGCTTTTTTTCCTAATAATTTCTACTCCTGATCTTTATCTTCTGTTTGCGTGTATCTTTTTTTTTCTCAACCTTCCTAATGCTGTGACCCCTATGTGGGTGTATCTGCATGTGGGCAGACCCACCTGGAAACTGAGGATCAGGGTCTCAGTTCCTAAGTCCATGAGAAATATATATTTTAAGATGGTCTTAGGTGACCCCTGTGAAAAGGTCATTCGACCCCCGAAAGGGGTCGCGACCCACAAGTTGAGAACCGCTGATCTAGACACTCTTCTTTACCCTACCTTGTTATATTCCCTCCCCTCTACCTTTAAAAATCCCTCTCCCATCCACTTAGTCTTTTATTTCCTTCTGAATTTAAAAGGTTTTTATAACATTCTAGATCTGTGTATATTGTTCCCTCTTTGACCCATTTCCCAATGAGAATAGGATTCTAGAACTATCAGCACTCCTCCCTCATCTAATTCCTCTAGCACCTAATTTGTATAAGATAATTACTCTCAGTTGTACTGTAATCTTTCTTTTGATCTACCCAATTACTAATAACAATCTTAGACATACAATTTACATTTCATCATTTAAAGAAAATAGTTTGTCCTTATCAAGTCTCTTGCAAACAGTCTTTGATGTTTACCTTATTTTCTCTTGGATCTTAAAGGTCAAATTTTCTATTGATTTCTGGTCTTTTTGTAACAAAATCCTGCAATTCTAGCAATTCATTGAATAGCCTTTTTTTCAGGATTATACTTAATTTTACAGGGTATGATATTTTTGTCTGTAAGCCCAGTTCTTTTGCTCTTCCATGTATAATGTTCCAAGATCTGTGGTCTTTTACTAAAGTCACTGCCAAATTTTGTGTGATTCTAATTGTGGCTCCACTATATTTGAATTATTTTTTCTTTCTTGTTGCTTGTAATATTTTCTCTTTGAGCTGGGAATTTCAGAATCTAGCTATGATATTCCTTTTGGTTTTCTTCATAGGATCTATTTCAGGTGAGAATAATAATCTTAAAAATATAAAATAAAATGCGTGGGATTAAAAAGTCAGCCAATTATATGGAAATAGTTAAACACACACACACACACACATATATACATACATATATATATATATACACATATATAAAATGCATTCATGGATCACATTTTTAATCCCCCTACTATAGAGTCAACCTGTTCCATTATTCTTCTTTCTTTCTTTCTTTCTTTCTTCCTTTCTTTCCTTTCTGGCAATTGGGGTTGAGTGACTTGCCCAAGGTCCCACAGCTAGTAAGCATCTGAGTTCCAATTTGAAGTAGGTCCTCCTGACTCCAGGGACAGTGCGCTATACACTACACCATCTAGTTATCCCAATCCATTATTCATAAACCTTGAGCTTTTATTATTAGATAATTTAGAACTGGAGGGACTTCACAGTCATCTATTGTAATTCCCTTATTTTACAAATGAGAAAACTGAGGAAGAAAAAACTGAAGCAATATACTGAAGATCACACAAGTAGTATCAGATGTATATTTTACATCCAGGTCTATTGATTCCAAACAAGTGTTCTTTCCACTAAGCCACAAAAAATAAAAAAAAAATCCTGGGAAATAAGTGTTGTGTAAGCTAATCTTTGAAGGAAACTAAGAATTCTAAGAGACAAAGGTGAGAAAACAGTGCCTTTTAGGCATGGAGGATGGTATGGACAAAGGCAAAGAAACAGGAGTTTATGTGAGGGACTATAAGAAAATAAGTTTGACTCAATTGTGAAACATATGAAGGAGAGTTTTATAAGAGTAGACCTTTTATATAATCAGGCTAAGTCATTTGGTACCAGATTATGAAGAGTTTTAAATGATAGTGGGGTATTATTATTTTTTCCCTAAAGGTATTAGGAAGCCATTGCATTTTAATGAGCTTGAGGATCAACTGGTAAACTTTTGCTTTAGGAAAATCATTTTGGCATCTGTATGGAGAATGCATTGGAGAGGGGAGACACTGGAGTAAGGGAGTTCAATTGGGGTAGCCCAGGTGTGGATTGATGAGTTTTCACCAGGATGATGGCTGTGGATGTAGAGAGAAGGGACTGTATGTGAGAGATGTTGGGAGAGTATAAATCATAAGTCTTGGCAACAGATTGGATATGTGTGATGAAGGATAGTGAAATGCATCAGTATACATAGAGGCATGGCCAATGGATAACTAGTACCAGTTTTCTGATGAAATGCAAATTTATCAGGGATAAGCCAAGTCCCAAATAGGAAAATTGTTATTGCTAATTTATTAAATCAGCTGTCACAATCATGCAGAGACATAGTGATCACACATGAGAAAAAAGAAGGAAAGAGTTAGGTAGGGCTCATTATCAAGAGGAAATGTGACAACTCAGGTTTAAGTTTCCCACGTTTTTTTCTCTCTTGCATGTGTATGTGTACTATTGGGTCCTACCCAATTGAGGATATTTTCTGTTCCACAAGTATTGATTAATTTCTCATGGTATACCAAATAGTGATTCTTTCATTTTGGGGCATTAATGCCTGGGTTACACTATAAATTAATCAATTGTTAGCTCAGTCCTCTAAACCTAGTCTTCCTTAATCCCCAGACCTTGACTTCATTCTATTTCAGCCATATAGCTGGACAGCAAGGCCTATTCATCCTGAGAATCGTGCCATCATCTTTTTTTCTGGAGTCATATCATTCACTCCACCTCTACCCCCTCCTTCCTTCCCACTACATCCTAATTTGCCTCATGCTTACAAAACAATAGGTAATTCAGTATTTAAAACTCTGTAGCTGCACTAACAGTTCCATTGACTGCTAAAACCAAAACTCCCTTCAATGGTCATGACTCCTTGAAATGTGTCTTATCTCCCAGAAGAATTTAATCTCATAGAGAGCAAAGGGTGTCTCATGTTTGTATTTGGACTTCCAAGTAGATGTTTAACAAAGGCTTGTTGACAGACTGATTAATGATGTACTGGTCCCTGAGGAGAGAAAGATTTTTTTTAAACTTTCTCTGCCCATAAGGAGTTCATATGTAAGTTGTCTCCTGTGTCTGTGACTTTTTCAAACTTCCCCAAAGCCCAAGAACAGTAAGAACTCATAGAATTTATTCTGTATTGATCCTGTGCTTTAAAGTTTGCAAAAGTAGGCTCCTTTTGAGGTTCTTCCTTTTCTCAAGTGATATCCATCTTCATTAAGAATGTCTATTTTAACAAAGTCATCTAGAATGACAAGGAGTTATTATAAATCTTATGTTTGTTCTAGAAAATTTCAATCTCTAGCACAATTATAATATACATACACATAAACACAATGCAAATTATGGTTAATGAGTAACTGACTCATTTAAGCAGGCAAAATCAAACCATGACTTCCTAAATATGTACCCTACAAAGTAATCACCTAAGAAAGCTTTACATTTAATCCAAAGATTTTGACACTGAAAATATTTGTAGGACTTGTCTTTGTGGATTGCCTTCAGAGACTGAGGCACATTCTTTTGAATTAATAATAACTGGTATTTATATGGTACTTTATGTACATTTTTGTTTTTTTTTACTTTAGGACAGCCCCTAAGGTAAGATTACAGATTTAATTGTTTCCAGAAGGAAAAATTGGAAGATTCCCAGGTTGGCCAGGCCTTAATGTCCAGCTATAACAGCTGAGATAGAATAAATCCCAGGTCTGGGGGTTGAGGAAAACCAGATTTAAAGGCCAAAAATGAGAAATGATTCATTTATCCTCTAATTCAGGCATTAATGCTCCAAGATAAAGGCCACAATATTTTATGCATGGTAGGAAATTTATGAAGATTTGTGGAATCATAAGCTTCCTGGACTGGTGATATGCCAGTAGTAGTATTTCATTATTTTAAAGATGAGTAAACTGAGTCTGAGAGAGTTGAAATATTGTGCCTCTAACACAGAAGGTAACCTGCTTATGACCCAGGAGAAAATTTGAGTTTATGAGTTTAAAACATGATTCAGACTTGGTGCTAAATTGAGTGTTTGTTTTTTTAAATAAGATTCCATTATTTGAGCAGAATACATTCATACATTTATACACACACACACACACACACACACACACACACACACATATATCTTAAATGCCAAGTTCATTTCACTACAGTTATATACAACTAATGAGATTCAGAAATGCTATTTGAACTCAGTTGGGGCTTTCTGACTTCAAGTCCTACATTCTATCCATTATACTGTTCTTCCACTCTAATTATGGCCACAAATGGCAAGTCTCCCTTTTTTTAGTATTGATTTTATTGTTGGAAATGACCGAGACACATTGTGAGAATGGCTCTCGTCTAGGACTTTGCTGTTAATGAACTCCTCTTGTCATTATTAAGTGTGCCTCAAAAGATACTAATGAAAATTTCAGATTCCAAAGATATTCCACTGGATATGATCACAGAACTTTGATTTCTTCTTAATTCTAGAGAATGAAAAATGTAAATTATGTAATGCTGCTCAAGAATATAGTGAACCATAATTTTTGCTCCATTTAGATTTAAAATAGATCATCATATCTCCAGGTTCTTAATTCTTATTTTGACTACTACTTAAATGCAATAGAATCCTAACATTTCACATATGAAGACACAGAGAGGTTAAATGATTTACCCATAGTTACTCAGAAAGCTAGATGTTTAATGTGAGGTAGGATTCTATACTTTGTGACTCCAAGTCCAAAGTATATCCATTAAGCTTCCATGTGTTCCAATAACAGAATACATTGTTATGACAGTTTAATGTATGAACTTTCAATTTATTTGGCAAGTTTTAATTTTAATGTTGAAATCTATAATTACCATCACAGATCAACTTTTTTTTTCTATGAGTTATATATTCCTATCTGTTTTTTATGAAGATGTATTTCTTTCCATGGAATAGAAAATTGATCTTTCTTTGGAGTTTGTCACCTAGTATATGATAGAAGGCAGCTGGTCAGTTAGCCAAAGCCATACCCTCCTCAACTTTCTATTACTCTCAAGTTCACTACCCTCCTGCCAGTTAATTTTGTATTAAACATGATTCCTCTTCCTCACTCATTCCACATATCTAATTAGTTGCTAAATTGTTTAATTTCTTTCTCTATAATATCTCTCATATATGTTCCCATATCTCAGATCATATGACCACCATGCTAGCAAGTTCAAATAGTCATAGCCTCTCATCTAGGCAATTACAATAATCTTATCAGTCATTCTGCCTCAAATTTCTACACTCTCCAACCCATCCTCCATACAGGTACCAAAGTGATTATGCTGAAGTATAGGTTGGACAGTCTCATATATCCTCACCCCATCCCCATCTTCACTCTCAACTCAATAAGCTCCAGTGACTCCCTATTAAAGCTTTTTGTAACCTGACCTCTTCCTACCTTTGCAATATTTTTACATAATATTGCCCTCTAGGCACTCTATGATCTAACTTTAATACCCTGCTTGTGCATAGCACTGCTTCTCCAATCTCATTGTGCCTTTGCACTGTTTTTTTTCCTCATGGCCTAGAATTCTTTTCCTCCCAATTTCCAATCCTTTGACCTCATGGTTTCCTTTACAACCTAGTATAAGTGTCCCCTCCTCTAAGGATCTTTCCTGGTTCACACACACATACACACACACACACAGTTCATCCCCTCTAAGATTATCTTCCATCTAATCTTTATTTATAGTATACATTCTACATGTGTGTCCCAAAAGTCTTAGTGCAGATTAAGTTTTAACCCCAAAACTCTATGAAGACTTTGGGGACATACTCTATATGTTGTCTCCTGAATTAGAATGAAAGCTTCTAAGAGGTAGCAACAGTTTTTCCTCTTTATTTGTATACCTAGTGCTTAGCACATTGCCTGGAAAATAATTGTCAATAACGAATGATTATTGATTGATTGACTGAGAAATCTAGATGACAGTTTCAAAATTTTGAAAAGACAATATTTTCATCTTTTTTTTTTTTCTGGGAACTAGGGTTCCCTTTAATGCTATGCAAATCTAATAAAGACTTGGGGAAAGCTGTCTATTAGGGTCTGAAAGAGCAAGAAAGAGCAAAAACTAATCTTTGTGTATGTATGTGTATATATGACTGCCAATGATTCAAACTGTGACATTCACTAATGAACCATATTTTAGGCATAATATAAAGTTCTTTTGGTGTCTACAGAGGTCCAGTGAATAGAGTGTTTGACCTGAAGTCCAAAACATGGATTTAAACATACTCACAAACATATAATAGCTGTGTCACCCTGGGCAAATAATTTAACCTCTGCCAGCCTCAGTTTCTCCTCATCTATAAAATGTGGATAATAATAGCCCGTGCTTCTCAGGGTTATTGTAAAGATAAGATGAAATAGTATTTGTAAAGTGGCAAATCTTAAAGTGCTCTATAAATGCTAGCTAGTATTATTAGCAGTATTAATTTCTCTCTTATAGAGAAGCTGTTTTTCTAGACTTTATTATGTGGGCAGTTGTGTTCTCATGTTATTTCACCCATAATTCATCTTCAGACCATGTAGAAATGAACTACACCATATAAAAGAATTCTAGTTGTAAAGTTGTAAAAGATCAGACTAGGTCCAGGGGACCAGGTTGTATATTCCATACCTGAAAACTGATTTTGGAGAGGTTTAAATAAGCGCACCTTCCCTGAAGCCCAGTACGGGCATTGAGGACCAATCCTCCTGTGATTTCCCTGTCTTGAAACTTATTAAATTTCTTAACTTATGAAATATTCACAACATTGTTTGAAAAGCCAAACCTTTGCATGCCTGGTCTCCAAGGCTTCAGAAGAAGAAGCAATTCCTCCTAGATATGACTTATATACATTGTGTAAGCCTTTGTATGGTTTCATGGCAAGGCATTGAACATACAAATGAGAAGGAGGTAGGGAGTTTGGGGTGGGAATAACACCCCAGTGCCTGTCTAAGATGTTCTACATTGTAGTTCACGGATTTCATTGTGCTATCGGATTCTGATTTATTTCTGTACCTCTTTGAAAAGACTCTCTGGCGAGATAGCTGCTAATCTCAATAGACTGCTCTTCCCCTGGAGAAGAAAAATCCTGGAAGATATTTTTAATGAAGCATAAGAAACGCATCATAAGTTGTGCTGGATATTAAAGGAAAAAATAGTATATTTCTAAGATTGTTTGATGCTTATGCTGTTGTGTGTGTTGTTTGTTTGTTTTTAAGAAAAACAGACATATAGCTTCTAAACTTTGTATTTTAATTTAGTTTATGATTTCCCACTTTTAAATTCAGGTTTTTTTTGGTGCGAAACTACAACACTTATTCATACTTCCTCTGTCCTTAGTCCCTAAGGGTCTTACTTGAAAAATTTCAAGGCATAGTAGAAGGAATGCTAGAGTTGAAATGAGAAAACCAAGGCTCCGGCCTTTTATTTATTTATTTATTTGCTTTTTGAAAGGGGGAAGGCAGGGCAATTGGGGTTAAGTGACTTGCCCAAGGTCACACAGCTAGTTTTGTGTTAAGTGTCTGAGGCTGGACCTCAGGTCCTCCTGACTCCAGGGCTGTGCTCTATTCACTGTGCCACTGAGGCACCCCCAAGGCTCAGTTCTTATCCTAACTGTGCCACTTGCTAGATTTATGATTTTAGGTGAATCCAATAACCTCCTAAAGTCTTTGTTTTATCTATAAAATTGGGGATATTATGTTTTTACTCCAAATCTTGTAGGGCTAGTCTTAAAAATCTCTTTGTAATCCACAAAGTATTATATAAATATAATCTATTATTTCTGGACACAGAACAACTTCATTTAGCCACGTGACTCGTGGACACTTTCTTGAGGATGGAAGGGACACATTTTCTGTATTCTCCTTAATCAAAATGTTCATTTAGAATATACTGCACATCTACTGTGAGAGGCAGTATCATATAGTAAATGAAGAGTTACCCTCAAAGTCAGGAAAACCTGGATCAATCTTTTTTTTTTTAATAAATTAATTTATTTATTTTCTTGTTTACATCACTTATTTCCATGAGATTTTGAGTTACAAATTTTCTCCCCATCTTTCCTCTACCCAACACCTCAAAACCACCATCCCACTGTATAAACCCTCCCCAAATCTGCTCTTTCCTATGTCCTTCCCCTTGCCCTTCTGACTTTCCAGTAGGGCAGGATGGATCTCCCCACCCCAGTGTCTGTATATCTTAATTAACCTGGATCAATCTTGAGGCTAACACATACTAGCTGCATGACCCTGGGTGAGTCCCTTAATGCTTCAGTGCTTTCTAGATCACTCTCTAAGACACAAACTTGCAAAGAAGGTACTGAAATGAATGATTAGAGGGAGTTTCCTTACCTGTGAGTTCCCTATATCAATGAAATCATATATACACTCCCTATTTCTGTCCCTACTATTGACAAGTCAGAGAGGCCATGTGTTAAAGTTGACAAAAAAACAGTAATCAGTAAGAACTGGATTCAAGTCCTACCTCTGGCATTCTGGTATGATCCCTGGGAAGTAATTTAACATCTCAGTCCCACAGGAACCTTGCAAAAACTGCTGAGTTGCGGAGCATGTGCTTGATTTATATTGATAGAGTTTCTTCAATGGTTAGAACTAAAAGGTAAAATAAGATGTACAGTGAACTGTGTAAGGTTCTGAGGGAGATATAAATGAAACACTCCCTACTTTTAAGGATCTTAGAATCTAGTAGGGAGATTAAACAGCTATTAGCACAAACAACAAAAACCTAATTATAATTATATAATTTTAAATCAAGTACAAGAGGCTTAGGAGAGAGGGAGAGGGAGAGAGACAAAGAGAGAGAGAGACAGAGAGAGACAGAAAGAGAGACAGAGAGAGAGAGAGACAGAGGGAG
>JAQQSV010004927.1:0-14694 GCA_028646515.1 Pseudochirops corinnae | reverse complement strand
GGGGGAGGGGTTATACAATGGGATGGCTGTTTTGGGGTGGTGGGTAGGGGAAAGACGGGGAGAAAATTTGTAACTCAAAATCTCGTGGAAATGAATGATGTAAACTAAAATAAATAAAAGTTAAAATTAAAAAAAAAAGTTAAAACTGCACAGAGGCTTTCAGGACACAGATACAGTCCTAGTCTCCAAGGGGATGACTCCCAAGTACCTCAAACTGTACTGTCCAAAAGAGCACTAATTATCTCTCCCCTGCCAAGTCCACTTCTTTAAATGTTTTGATTTCGGTTGAGGATGTCATCATAATCCCAGCCACCTAGGCTCACAAACTTGGAGTCATCCTCGCCTCTCCCCTTCTCCTCACTCCCTATGTCCAGTCAGAGGCCAAGTGTGGTCAGTTCTACCTTCACAATGTCTCCACATCCAACGCATTCTCTCTCCATATGACCACCACCCCAATTTGGGACAACTCGTCACCTCTACCCTGGACTTCTCAACAGCCCTCTCATTGGACTCCCTGCTTCCAGTCTCTTCCCTCTCCAATCCAGGCTCCCATTCCTCTCAAAACAGTCTTCCTAGAGCATAAATTTGATGATGTCACTCTACTGATTGAGAACTTTCAAATGTTTTGTGTATATGTATGTATATGCTTTGTATATGTCTGTGTATACACACACACACAAACACACAATCTTCTCTATTACAACATAAACTCTCTGAAGGCAGGCACTGCTTCACTTTTGTCTTTTTGTCCTCGACGTCTATCACACAAGTTATTTCTGCTTCATGGATTTTACAGGATGAAGACTCAGAAATGGCCAACAGGTAAAGACTGACATGGAGCCATCTGTGTATGAATTAGATCTTCAAGTACTACTCAGGACTCCTCCGACCCAATCCTTTACCAGACAAACTGACTCACAATACAATGGCCAGGACTCAGGTGCTTACAGACTGGGAGGGCACCCAAAGGAGGACCCCAACAGACCGACTAGTCCCTTACTGCCAGCCCAGGCCTTGGCATTTTCATTTCATTACTGTCTAGCTCCAATCTAGCCTCCTGTCCTAGGCCTGCTTTCACACTCTCACCCAAGTGGCCCATGTGCTGTTCCTCAAACCTGGCCTTCCAATCTGTGCCTCCATGCCTGGAATCCCAACTTCCTTCGTGAATGAGGTCTCTCATGTGCTCCCTCCTACAGGAGAAGCCTCTCCTCCTTTCCTTGGTTGGTAGAGCCTTCTCCCTTTTCATATGATCAGGTTACATGTTCTACTGCCTTAGCAACACGTGAGTTCCCTTAGAACAGACATTCTTTATCATGGTATCTTGGTACCCACATGCTATGTACATTTAGGGGAAGATCTAGACCCGTGATTTGATTGATATGGGAAACACCTGGTGAGGAAACTGACACTGACAATGTAATTGTTCTGCAATGTATTAAATAACCCTTTGGCAAGCATTGGTTAAGTACCGGAATGCCAGGTACTAGGAACAAGGCTGGGAACAAACAAACCAAAATGAAATGGTCTCAGCCCTCAGGGGCCTCATACTGTATTGAGAGACATGTGAATAAGTATACACAAAATAAATGCAAGGTAAATTAAGGGGGGAGGAGGCACTAGCAGTGGGGAAGAGGGGAGATCAGGAAAAAAATTTCACCTACAGCAGAGGTATCAATTGACCTAACACTCCCAATGTCCCAGGAACCAGATTAAAATGTAATTGGGAAACAGTAACAAAATAAATAAAAATACAACAAAACATTAAAATCTTACATTTAAAAACTAAGTCAATATGTGAGAGCTTTCTGTACATTTGGAGGCCCCGCTTCTGGCTGAGTTTGGAAGAAAATGAGGGATTCTCAGGGGTCAAGATGAAGATTCCACGCGTGATGGGCAGTGAGTGAAAAGGTGTGGCAATGAGAGATGGATATGCAGGAGTAGAAATAAGAAGACCAGTCTGGCTAGAACATGGAGCATGTGAAGGGAAGAAATATTGAATAAGTGAAAAAGTGAATAAATGCCTGGGTTATAAAGAGATTTAGGTGCCCAACAGAGCAGTTTCTAGGTAAGCCTGGAGAGAAGAGGGAAAAATAGCATCTACTGGGATGGGGAGATAACACAGTCAGATCTTACTGTCTTTGGCAGATGCCTGGGGTACTCCCAGGCTATGGTCAACAGGGGACAGAGGCGGAACACACAGACGGTATGTGTCAGAGTCAGATCTTCCTGACTCTAGCCACAATTCTGGACCGCCTCTCCCCTTGGGCATAGCAGGGGCTTAATAAATACCTGTTGAATCAAACCATCTACTCTAGAAAATCAAAGAGGAAAAGGGACAAAAATTTTCCGATCACTAACAGCTCCAGCCACTCTGGGTGCCAGGTTTCATTCATAATCATTTTTTCCCACTCTCAGCCTGATGACAGTTGTTACAATCCACCTGAAAAATCATTACCCATCACTGCACGAACTGCCCATGCTGCCTACAACCTGTTTTACCAGAGTCACATGGCTGGTGACAGACATCTATGTTAGGAGACACTAATTAACTTCAGCCTACAGTGAAGATCCAGCTTCCATGGGATTCACTGCCATTCCACCGCCATCAAAGAAACTCTGCAGCAAGTACATCTCAGGGCTGATCTCTACCACCCTCCTATAATGCCCATCACGCTCTTCACGGCTGGTCTGAATCCTATAACCAGACCTCTGTAATGTGAGCAAGGGACTGATATGCAAATAGCAAAAAGGTTTTCTGTGCCTCACCTATGAATAAATAAATGTATGCACGTACATACAGACATACGTACACACACGGACACACACATATCAAAGGACCGGTGACGTCATTCAGGCAGACACTCTCTAAACAACTGTGCTCATTTAACTCCTTGTCTGTGCCCTTCCCTAAAGTTTCCATCAAAGGCCTCCCCAGGATGCTAGTGGCCTCCCTAAGGTTGGGTCACAGGTCATGGACACCAGTGCAGCCCTCAAATAGCTGCCTGGGATTCTCTGCTCCTAATGAGCACTCCACCTTCTTTTCTGATCATGCACTTCCTGAATATGATCCTTGACCATGGAAACCCAGGAAATAATTATAAAACCAACTGAAAACTAGAAAAAAGAGCACCTCTTTATTTGAATTAATAATCAAGTAACTAATTGCTCAACGGTTTAGCACCTCACAGCGCTTTGTGTATAGCAGACCTTCCATGCAGATTTTTTCGAGTAACTTCATGAATATTACTTAACAGTTTGCTCCTGGGATCTCAATTTTCTCTCTTTTTTAAAATCTGTGTTGATATTTTGTTATTATTGCATACCTAGATTTCCCAATATAACCGTTCACCACCCACAGAGCCATCCCTTATAATCAAGAAGAAAAAGAAGGAAAAAATAATTCAGCAAACCTGACCAACAACACATTAACCAAATCTAATAGTACATGCAATGTATGTACTCCCAATTTTCAAAGAACTTCACTGCAATGCATTATATTTAGACCACGCAGGAAAGTACACAAATTATTCTTTTATTAAATGGATGAGACAAAGACATAAAAAGAGTAGAAATAGTTCTAAAGTCAGAATCTGAATCCCATGTTTAAGGGACTCAAATGATCACTTCTAGTTATGAATATAATGAACTTGTAATTCAATTGTCCATCAAATGTTGAAACAATCAGATGAAAGATAGAATATATACTTCTTTTTGGAGCACTGTACTTAGATTTAAGAACAGCAAAAGGACTGATAAAACTTCTAAAAAAAATAAATGAAGGGGGGCAGCTAGGTGGCGCAGTGAGTAGAGCATGGGCCCTGGAGTCAGGAAGACTGGAGTTCAAATGTGACCTCAGACACTTTGACATACTTACTAGCTGTGTGACCTTGGACAAGTCACTTAACCCTAATTGCCTTGCCTCCCCCCCTCCAAAAAATAAAATAAAATAAATGAAGGAAAAAAGAAAAGGAAGAATCAACATAAACGCACCAAACGCATGCTCCATTAAAAAAAAAAAGTTTTACTGATATGTTTGCTTTTATATCTTAGTCATTTCTAGAAATAGTGCCTCCTTATTTTGTTTTTCTGGTTGTTCAGGTTAGTTTTCTCTTTAATTTTTTCCTTTTATTTTTTTTTCCTTTTTTCCCTTTCCTTTTCCTTTAATATTTTTATAGTTATTGTTTATATTTTGATTTTGATTCTGCCTATTTCACTCTAAATCAGTTCACAGAAGTCTTCTCATGTTTCTCCTAACACCTCATCTTTATCATTTTTTTACGTTTCAGTATATTTATATGGTAGTTTTTTTAGGCTATTTCCCAAATGGTGGGCATCCACTTTGCTTCCAGGTCTTTGCCATTCCAAAAAATGCTAAAAAAAAATACTTTGTTGTAATTTGGAATGGTTTCTCTCTTTGACTTCCTTGGGGGTATATGCCCAGCTGCAGGACGCTTGTTTTCTCCCTTTTCTTACATAATTACAAATTGATATCCAGCATCGTTGCTCCACCAACAGCATATTAGTGTGACTATCTTCTCAATGTCTAACACACTGTTCTTATCTTTTGTCCACTTGGCTGATTTGCAAAGCAGGAGGTGAAACCTCAGTTGTTTTTTAATTTGCATTTCTTTTAGTGATTAGAAGTATATTTTCATATGGTCAACTGCAGCTTTCAATTTTTTTTTTGCTTTTTAGAGGGGGGGAAGGTAGGGCAATTGGTATTAAGTGACTTGCCCAAGGTCACACAGCTAGTAAGTGTTAAGTATCTGATGTCATATTTGAACCCTGGTCCTCCTGACTCCAGGGCCGGTATTCTATTCACTGCCCCACCTAGCTGCCCCAAGCTTTTAATTCTTTTAAAAAAAGGTGGTGACAGAGTGAATAAAATGATAGATTTGGAGAGAAGATATGAATCCTGTCTTAGGTACTTCTAGCTGCTTGACTCTGGACAAATCATTTAACCTCACTCAAACTTTAGTTTTTCTCCTTGGTAAAATCAAGGTAATAACAGCATGACCTCAAAGGACAGTTGTAAGGCTCAAATGAGATAATGCATGGAAAACACTTTGCTAACCTCAAAGTGCCTGTGCAAATGCCAGCTTTTACAAGCATCTTTTAAACTTATTTATTGATTACAGATTAATTTTTAAAAGTTTTCTTCTTTCCTAAATTACAGCCTCATAACACAGAGATGTACCTTCTGCTTTCTTTTTTATCCCATGGAACCTAACACGGTTTTAGACAACCAGTAGATGAATAAATGTATACTGAAAGAAAGCATGCATGCATAAACCAACCAATCGACTAACCTGCATGGCCCTTACAAGTGTTTTGATCTGGCCCACGCCAGAACCTGTTTCCTTTACCACTGTGGTTGCAGTACGGCCCCCTGCTCCCGCAGGGAACCAGCCGTGCAGGGCAAAGAAGAGAGGATTCTGGTGCCGATCATCACCAGACTCTACTAATTAACAGCTTCTGGTCTCATGTATTTGAGCAATTCTTCATCCTCTATTATTTAAAAACTAAAATTTGACAACTCAGTTTAAACATTTAGACAAATCCAAAACCAGCAGAAGAAATTTACTGATTGTTACAGTCTACCAAATATAGAATAATGTCGACAGGTTCTTTGGAATCTTCATGCGTCTCCAATCTCGATGAGCTCCCTTATCTTCCTACATATTTTTAAACTCTCCCTTCAAAAAAGAGAAAATTCTTCTTCTGACATCCTTTTGCAAGAAAGATTTAACAAATAAGATGTAGCAATTCACCTGAACTGAATATTGGCCTCACTGGGGAAAACTGAAGAGGCCTGTCTGGCAGAGACCCTCCCCCCCTCTAAATGGAAAGTAGCTTCTGTTCTGGCGAGTAAGCTTATAGCATACGGAAAAATGTCATCCTTTATTTAACCTTCATGTTCTCTCAGAAGAGAGCTGTAGGAGCTATAATCGCTTCAACAGGACAAAGAATATTAGGATCTTCAGAACAAGCACGCTATTTATACCATTAACAGAAGTGTCCATTTCCTGAACGCTTTCTACCCATCTGGACAATGCTGATGAAGAAATCCTGCATAACTGACAGGTGGAGAAAAGCTGGCCTGAATGACCTCAGTCTTGCCCAGTGGTTCTATTGGTGCTTATTAACCACCATTAGACTCCCCGGTGAACTGTCTCAGGTTTCCATTTCCTGATGCCCCAAGAAATGTTAGTTATGCCAGCCTAAGAAATATGTGCTTTGCCAACCATACTGTTTTCTCTAGAAAAATCAATTGCTACTTTTCAGATGAGAAAAAGCCCCCAAAAACACGACATGAAAAATGAGCTTTTGACCTTGACTTAGTACGGTTGCAAACACTGGATAAAACAACATAGAAGCAACAACTTAAGATCTATTTCTATACACAGATCGATGCTTTGTATCTCTGCTGTCCTTTCTCACTAGGCTGCAAGGGGCCATTAACTAACCTGTCACCCCCAAACCAAACCAATCTGGAATGAATGTACTTTTTTATTCCAGAATGTCCCTATGGAGGACATTGTCTTGCTAAAACAGATGTAACTCTTCCTGTAAAATGTCTTTGAAGCAAAAGAAATGAGCAATTTGTTAGCATTAGAATCCTCTCTCTCTGTCCGGCCAAGCTGGTGCTCAACTTTGTCACTACATCCCTAGGGGGGCAGGAGCCTTACTATGCTATATAATGGTAAAGAAAACAGATCTGCCATGGGCCAGATGAAAATACTCATAAGGGATCCCTAGGTTAGTTGACTGGTTGGTTCACACAAGCCTGCATTCATTCAGTATACATTCATTAATCACCTACTAGTTACCTAAAATCCTAGTAGACTCCACGGGTAAAAAAGAAAAGGTACATCTCTGTACTGTGAGTTTATAATTAACTAGTCAAGAAGAAAACTTTTTAAGTAATTTTTTTAGTTCATCAATTAATGCTTTGGTTTTAAAGCAGTAGTTTTTTTTAAAAGGAAACTAAAGTAAGATACAATGGGGGAAAAAGATACAACGGTGGAGAATTTTGGAAAAAATGTCATACCAGATAAAACCCTGAAACTTTTCAAGAAAGAAAACATGTTTCCTTTAGCAGCACAAAATTACCGGAAACAAAGCATATCTTACGGCTGAATAAAAATGGAATGACTACATAAAATGTGGCAAAGCACATGAAGGCAACAGACCTACGTTTCAAGAAACGATGGCTACGAAGAACACAGAGACGCACAGAAACGCTGATGCGCGCTGACGCTACTGCCCACAAGGCAAGAACAAAAACCAGAAGCTGAATGCTCTGTAACTAAGAGGAGGAAGCCGGCCGGGCAGGAAAGAGGAGGCCTTCTTCCAATCTGCCCTCTTTGGAAGGCAGCGAACTACAAATGGGAACGCTGCTCAGGCGTTGTTCTCCCCCGTTGGATTGTGAGCTTCTGGAGGGCAGGGGCTGCCTGGTGCTTTTTTGTGTCTCCAGTCCTTAGCACAGCACCTGGCACTTAGCAGGCAATGCAATAAATGCTGACTGGCTGGCTGGCGCTGCATATACTGTCATCCTTTGTTGATGTCATGGTTAGTTTTGCTGAATTGCGCACTCTCTCTCTGGGTATACACATCTACACATCCACATACGTGTGTGTGTGTGTGTGTGTGTGTGTACATATCCTCTTAACAAGGTATGGCTGTCAGGAGAAGGGAAGAGGAGATTTAGAAAAAAAGCTGATAAGAAAACACAATATATCAATTTAAAAAAAAATGTGACAGCATAAAAAAGACACATATACTTAAACCATCCAGAGAATCTACAGTAAGCAGCACAGATTGTGTACTAGCATATCCTTTGCTTTAGTTAAGCCAATGAAAATCCAGATTTTAACACACACACACACACACACACACCAATTAAATGGTGATTATTCACTCTGTGGTCTCTCTAGGCTGCACTCTGGGCTTCCTTCTGATGGGGTGCTTGGGTTCTTGTGTTTGGATCCCAATTCAAGCCCATATTTCTCCCTAGCCTCAAAACACTATCCCTAGCAGTTTCTCCCCATCCCAGGGACACTATCCTTAGCAATTCTTCATGAGCAGTCCCTAGCTAAACACTTATCTCTTTCCCTAGTACAGTAACAAACCACACCTCTAGGAATTATTAGTTTGAACTGGCTTTGTACTGGCTCATAAAGATATTCAGTACCCGCTGCACTATCTATACCAACTCCCTACCTTACTACATACATCCTGGACTCCTCGTTATGTGTAT
Organism: Pseudochirops corinnae; assembly: GCA_028646515.1. Classification (NCBI taxonomy): domain Eukaryota; kingdom Metazoa; phylum Chordata; class Mammalia; order Diprotodontia; family Pseudocheiridae; genus Pseudochirops; species Pseudochirops corinnae. The sequence goes on along the minus strand of JAQQSV010004927.1, from coordinate 6,434 downwards.
CCTACCCTTTCGACATACATATCCTCCCTATATCTATCTTGTCTAATGAGACATTTATGGTGGCAGCCTGGGCATTTCTCAGTCAGCCCTGACCGCGAGCTGACTTAGTGACATTGCAGACATAAAATCACACCTCCATATAGCACACCCTTGGGCTTTTTCCTGGTGAACTCTGGGTAAAACACTTGTGCAGTAGATATGAAAAGTGCATGTTCCTTTAAGAACTGACCATTCCTTAACCACTCCCTAATCCAGCCCTGAATCACCTAGTTAGCCTATTTGGCACATATTCTACTATAGAATATCCTATATAAACTTTAAATGTACCCTTTTAGAACTCAGGTTCCCTAAGAACTGTTGCCTGCTGAAAAGCGTAACAATAAATTTTTGCCACCTTGACTTAAAGAATGCTTAAGTCCATGAATTCATTCCAGATGACCCTATCCAGTAACCAGGTCTTTGGGGGTCCCTGAACCTCTCAAACCTTATCACTTCTATCATGCCCCAGCTGACATCGGTAAGCCTCACTCCAGCCCAGGAACTCACACAGAGGAAGCACATGGTGCCCTTGGGCTTCTCTCTCTTAGTAGACACTTCTCCCAGAAACTCCACTGTGGGGGGGAGGCCCAGGCCAGCCACGTCTCACATTCCCTCCAGGAAGTACTCTGCACCTTCTACCAGGCCTCCAGCCCACTAGCTTTGTCTCCCACCCTCTTCCCCTCCACTTTAGCTGTGTGGTCTTCCCCATCCAAAAGGGAGCTCCCTGAGGGCAGAGATTATCTTGCCACAAGTATCTCTATTTCAATGCCTGACTATATAACTATATAACTGACTGACAAAAAGGGTTTTTCTCCAGAAGAAAAAGAGCCAGAGCAGGATCTCTTTAACTAAGCGGCTTTCTTGTACTTCAATGCCTTAAAGGTGGTACTTTTCTCAGGACTTAGATACTTCTTTCTTTACCAGAGATCAGTACTACTCGGTGCTTTAGCAAAAAACCTTTGTAAGTTGCTGTGAGATCTCCCATCAAAAAAAAAAAAAGACATGACGACATCACCATGTAGCCAACCCTGGGCAAAGTCTCTTCAATTTGAGCTCAGCTGGGTGGGTTACAGACTACAGATCAGGGACTGATCAGTCAGGCCCTACCTATCCCTGCCCTCCAGCTGGGGAGGGGCTGCCAGGGCAGGGGATTTTCTGGCACCACCTCCCAATCCTATCAACAACAAAAATCAAGGAATACCTAGCATTTGGAGAACACACTAAAGGCTACAACCAAGAAATTCCTGAACATAAATGCTAAGGGGTGTAGGGATCATCAATTCAACTGCATGCAGTAGGCAGCTTTCCTTATAGACCAGCAAACAGGAAATTCCTAGTTTCTACCACTTCTGTTTGTCTTAAGTAGCTCTGAAGTCCCGATGTTCAGACCCTGCAGAATCCTCCTAACTCTATGATTAGATTTTAAACATGGAATAAACTGAAAGGGCATGCTAAAGTTGTCTTTCAACTCTACAAGCCTCAGGATGGAAGGAGATATCTAAACTCAGAGAAAGACATAGAAAGACTATAGTTTAAATGGAGACTGAAGCAAAACACGCTATCGTTCTCTTTCGTGTCTGGTTTTGCTTTTTTTCCCCAGTGATCACTCATTGGTTACAACTCTTCTATATAACCAAACTGTTGTACAATGTGAAAGTATTTGCAGATCCTCTACATGATCGAACGCCACCATGGAGGGGGGAAGGGAGGGGAGAAGATCTGAAACTCAAGTGATTGTGGAACTGAATCATGTAAATCAAAAGTAAATAAACAAGTCATTCAAAAAAATAAATAAATAAAAGTTGTCTTTTATCTGTAAGGTTCTTAGGGTTGACCCAGGTACATCTATCAGGAAGAGTTCTTTTTTTTTTTTTTGCTTTTTGGAGGGGGAGGGCAGGGCAATTGGGATTAAGTGACTTGCCCAAGGTCACATGGCTACTAAGTGTTAAGTGTCTGAGGCTGGATTTGAACTCAGGTCCTCCTGACTCCAGGGCCAGTTCTCTATTCACTGCACCACCTAGCCACCCAAAAGGAAGAGTTCTAAAGACGTCATGAAGTGAGAAGGGTCTGTGCCAATGCAGCGACCTCCTCAGACTTTTAGCTGACACATGAAGACCAGTTTCTGTCGTCATGCTTTGCTTTACATATGCTTCATCTCTTTATATCCTACCACCATTTAATGCCCTATCCACACTGCCTGACGATGTGAGGCTTCCCAAAGAATTATGTCATTTCCTTGGCCCAAGCTAATTTTTCCTCCTTAAAAGTATTTTATTTTTTCCCAATTACATGTAAAGATAGTTTTCAACATCCATTTTTGTAAAATTTTGAGTTTCAAATTTTTCTCCCTCCCCAAGAGAGCAAGCAATCTGATATAGGTTATACATTTACAATCATATTAAGCATATTTCCACATTAGTCATGTTGTGAAAGAAGAATCTGAACAAAAAGGAAGAACCGCTAGAAAGGAAAAACAAAAGCAAAAAAAGAGAAAATAGCATGCTTTGATCTGTACTCAGACCCCAAAGTTCTTTCTCCAGATGTGGATTTTCTATCATGAGGCTTTTGGAATTGCTTTGGATCATTGTATTGCTGAGAAGAGCTAAGTCTATCACAGTTTATCATCAAACAATGTTGCTGTTGCTGTGTATGCTGTTCTCCTGGTTCTGCTCACTTCACTCAGCATCAGTTCATTTAAGTCTTTCCAGGTTTTTCTGAAATCCACCTGCTCATCACTTACACTGCAATAGTATTACATTATAATCATATACCACAACTTATTCAGCCATTCAGACTGATGGGCATTCCCTCAATTTCCAATACTTTGCCACCACAAAAAGAGCTGCTATAACTATTTTTGTACATGTGAGTTCTGGCCCAAGCTATTTCAAAAGGAAAAATAGCACTCAGAACATAATTTTTCAAAAACCCACACTCTTCAGCATTTAAGACATGAATAATATAAATGAAGCATTCTGCCAAATACTCAAGTACAGATGTCACAATAGCACATTAAATAAATTTTGAATGTGGCTACTGTATGTTTTATCTTCAGAAAATGTCAAAGGGAAACAGGTCTCCAACACTCTGCTTCACCATTCTGATGAACAGCAAAGGAGGTATTCTCACTCTGCCTTATTCATTCTTCCACAGAAACAGGGAATGAACAATCAGAAAAGCCAGCCCTCTTCGTTAATACAGAGGGCTTCTCTGTCCTGGGCAACCATGCGAGGAGAGGTCTTTGTGCTCCCCCTCAGCAGGTGCAGAAGGTTCACTGTAGCACATTTCCTAGACAATTCTTACAGGTCTGGCTTTAATATCAACTTCTACAAACATAAGGTCTTTGACTAGATCCTGGGCAATCAAAAACACAAAAACACCCAGGCCCTGACTTCAACCTACTTACATCCTATGGAGGAGACACAATGCAGACATTGGGAAGTAAACATACGGTAATTTCAAGAGGGACAGCACTAACAGATAGGGGAGGGGAGGTCAGGAAAAGTCTGGTCGAGGAAGTGGCAAAGCTGTGCCAAGGTTGAGGCGACAGGGGAATGTGTGTCAGACCTGCACAAAAGTGTGGAGGCCAGGGACAAAATGTCACGAATGGAGAACTACAGCAGCACACCGGTCTGATAGCAGAGTGTATGAAGGAAGGCCGTTTGGAAAGGCAGTGGCAGCTGTCCTGGGACACACCAGGCTGACTTCTCAGTTTTCTTCTGGCATGGCTCTAATTCCTTCACCATTCCCATACCCGCTCTCTGATGGCTGTCTAAATGTGAGTTCTTTGTCCAACGATCAGTGAATCAATTGCTACTGGACGAACTGCACCAAGATTCTTGCGGAAAAGGAAGCTGGAACACAAAAGACAGCCGGGGCTTAAGGAAGGGTGGCTAACAGGTTCTCCTTGAGGATGCCTACAGAGGAGCTACTGAACATCAAACAACAAATAACACCAGCCCCGAGGCCATCTTCCCTGGGGTTCTCACAGCCAGCGCAAGTAAAGGACCACTAGGAGATCCCGGCAGCCCAACCTCAATTAGAGATGGTGAAGAAATTCTACAAACACGAGAAAATCTTCCCTCAGGGACTTCAAGACCAAGGTGGGCACAGTGAAGAAAAGGGAAAAGCATGCTGAAAAACCTGTTAGGTCAGGAAATGAGGCTACCAAGCAGCCTCACGCCTCTGTATTGTAAACACCTTCCTCCAGAAGGAAGTGGGAATGCATTAGACATGAGCATTACTAGGCCTACTGGCTGGACTGAAACAACAGACCATGCCTGAGATCCCTAATTCCACAGGGCCACCTCACAATGCCTGCCACACCGTCAGACCCCTTCTTCCTCTTCTGCCCCTCCTTCCCCACACTCTGCACCTCCACAGAACAAAAACATTTTCCTTGGTCGAGCCTCCTCTAGGCATGCACGCTTCTCTTATCAGAATGTAAACTCCTAGAGAGAAAGATTTATCTTTAAAATCTATCACCAACCCCTGGCACCATGCCTTGTACATGTGATCAACGAATATCCTTCCTTCTCTCCTTCCTTCCATATCCAGTCATTATTTCATTAACTCTTCAGTATTCCTTTGGGACAAAACAGGAAGCAGGCATAATGACTGCATTATAAGCTAGGAAAGAAAATGAAATTAAGAGAAGAGAAAAGATATGCCCAATGTTAGCCAGTGAGTCAGTCAGCAGCCAAGCTAGGAACTTGGTCTGCTGGTCTGCTGAATGTTCAGAATCCAAAATAACTCCATGGAGTATTTTGAGATAATGGAGAAGGTCTGGTGAAACCTATGGACCTCTTTTTGAAATAATATTTTTAAATACATAAGAGTACAAAGGAAACCTAATGAAAGTTATAAAAAAAAAATGTTTTAAATAAGTTCATGGACTTAAGAAGTTGAGTCTTCCTAAGGTTAATAAGTCCTTATAAAAAGCATCAAAACCAAATTAATAAATACAAATATACACAAAATAGTTAAATACAGAATAGTCTGGGAGATAGGGAGGGCATTGGCAGTTGGAGGGATCAGGAAAGACTTCATGCAAAAGATGGTGCCTGAGCTGCATCTCAAAGGAAAAGTGGGCTCTATGAGGCAGAGGTGAGGAGGAAGTGCATTCCAGACATGGGGAATAGCCAGAGCAAAAGAATGAAAATGGAAGATGAAGTATCTGGAGTGAGGCTTGGAGAGAGGATAGTTCAGCTGATCACAGAGTTGTGGGATCAGGGTCTCAACTAAAGTATGAATAGAGAGAAGGGTTCAGACAAGAAGAGAGATGGTGAACGCTGAAATGGCAAGATTTGAACAAGTAACAAGATATGGGGGGGTAAAGAGAGACTAAGGAGTCTAAGATAATGGTGAGATCACAAACCTGTACAACTCAAAGGAGGGTGGTGCCTTCAAGGGAAACAGGGAAATTTGTAAGAGAGGAAGGTTTCTGGGGAAAGACAATTACTTCATTTTTACATATGTTAAGTGGAGAGAGGTTGGCATCCAGCTAGGAGGAAGACAAGAGGAAGGGGACAATGGGAGGAAGTTTAGGGCAAAGGGTTCCCCACAAAGTCTGCTCTACTAGACTCTCTGACATCCAATAGGATCTAGGTAGCCAGACTGGGGAGGAGATGGGAAAAATGACCCAGTGGGTACTCAACTTGCCAGGGTTTGATTAGGATGATCAGGTTACCAACCTCAAAAAGGCTTGTGATGCTATCCTCTGAGTACATACTCTTAAAAAATAATTTTAATGGGCGGAGCCAAGATGGCGGCATAGCAGCAGCAACATATCGCAGCTCTCACATAGCCACCCCAAAATACCCATGGAATAGGACTCTAAACCAATCCTAGAACTCCAAAACACACACAAAGATACTTCCCACTAAAGTCAGCTTGGCTGCGAGGAACCATATCAGCACTGTGAAACCAGCCTGGCCTGAAGCCGCTGCTGAGCCCCGGGGCCGCTGGACGAGAGAAGCGGTGAGCGGATTAGCGGAAGCTGCCAGCAGTGTTAAGAACTGGGTCAGTAGAACTTGCAAAGTTGGGAGGAAGGAGCAGTCTGGCCGAAAGGCCTCCAGAGCGGAAAAGCGAAAGGCAGAGGTTTTGCGCTCACCTCTGCGTTGCTGCTTCCCGCCCGCAGCCTGAAGACAGCAGGGGGACTGACCAATGGTTCTGAGGTCAGTGCTCTCGCTTTGAGCAGCCTGGATCCGGATCGCCGTCTTGGGCCTCGGTTCTGGATTCTTCACTATCCAGTCAGCCAGAAGTAAGTAGGAAGAGTCCCAGCACCTTCCTGAGAGCTATGGCAGCCGGGAGGACTCCAGCGATTTGGGACAGAGCTTTCCCTTCTGGAAGCAGAGCCCCATAGAGATTAAAAAAAAAAATCACGGACTGACCAA
>JAQQSV010004926.1:0-14694 GCA_028646515.1 Pseudochirops corinnae | reverse complement strand
TAGGAGAGAATAGACTGGGGGAAGGGGGATACACTGGGATGGCTGTTTTGGGGCGGTGGGTAGGGGAAAGATGGGGAGAAAATATGTAACTCAAAATCTTGTGGAAATGAATGATGCAAACTAAAATAAAATTTAAAAAAAACTTCTAGGCTGTCAGAGAATTGAGAATTTCTACTTTCTTTTTGGCTCTGTCCTCTATGGTTATGATCAGCACCAACTTAAGCAATTAAAAAAAAGTTATAGATTTTCTGTAGTCAGAAAAACACAAACTTCCCTTTAAGAAAAGATAGGTTTCTGAGAAGACAAACACAACAATAAAGTGTAATGTGCAGAACTAGGAGAACACTGTATGCAGTAACAGCAATAGTGGACAATGATCAACTGTGAATGACTTAGCTATTCTCAGAAATACAACAATCCAAAACAATTCTGAAGGACTTCTAATGAAAAATGCTATCTACATCCCAAGAAAGAACTGATGGAGTATGAATGCAGACTGAAGCATACTTTTAAAAACATTATTATTGTTTTCCTGTTTCTTTTGCAACATCGCTAAAACAGAAATATTTTGCATGACTACACCTGTACAATCTATATCAAATTGCTTTTCTTCTCAAGGATGTGGGGAGGGAAGGGAGAGAATCTGCAACTCAAAATTTAAAAAAAGAAACACTTCAAAATGTTGGTTTACATGTAATTGAGAAAAAATAAAATAAAAATTAAATTTTTTTTAAAAATAAAAAGGTTTCTTCTACCGAGGTGTAATCAGTTCACCGTACCCATTTTTACAAGGTTAGGGCTATATACTCTCCCCTTCCCACTCTAAGAAACAACTTGGACTAGCAATCATCTTTCATGCATGTTCAACCTCATTAACAAATGGCTCCTTCTCATCTGCTTATTAATCAATAAACATTTATTAAGTAATTATTATGTGCCAGGCACTGTGCTAAGCACTTGGGGGATACAAAAAGAGGAAAAAGTTTACGGTCAAGTTTAATGGCCTTTTTTCTTTCCTCATCTCCCCTGACCCTTTAACAATGAGCCATCTTGAGATCAGATTGACATAATAGGCAAGTGACAAGGCAGAGGTTCGGTTCTTATTTAGCATGTTTTTTCTTTCAAGGAAAAGGATGTTTGGACTGGGAAAAAAACCGAAGGAAATTGGTTTAAAACACAAAGAAGTTAAGAGAGGGTAATAACACCTATCTGGTAGGCTAATTACATCCCAGGGTATTAAAGGGATTCATATAGATGCTTTGAGAGAAGAAGCTTTTTTATTTATACCCTTCACTAATAAGCACTGAATAAACATTGTTTTTCATTTATTCATGTAGCTGGGTCACAGGATCACAGGTTTAAAGTGTAAAGGCACCGTATTTAAGACCCTAGAGTTAAAGATAAGAAAAAAGGATGGATGCCCAGAGGAGGTTAAATGAAAGAGCTGAGGTTTTTCAACCAAGGACCTGCTGTGTACACTTTAAAATCCCCTAGCAGGGACAGGTATTACTTCATTTTTGTATTTCTATTCCCAAAACTTAGCACAGTGATTTGAAAATTTCTGTTGAATCAAATTTGATATTTAATTGACAGTTTGTAACCCATTGTTTTGATCCCAAATCTGCTGTATTGCTTACATATGCTTTATCTTGAGAATCCAATTCAAAACTTCTAAAATCCTTCCATTTGCTTTTACATCTTTTACCCTTACTGAGCAAAATGTATTACAAATAGGAATAGGTCAATGGTCAATAGCAAAAACTAACATAACACATAAGAAGTTAGGTGTTCTTATGTTTTTAATCTATATACCTGGATATCTGTATAATTAATATCAGTTTTAATCTTTTTAAAATAAGAAGCACAGAGAAAAGAAAGCAATTCAGCAAACTAATCAATATATCAACTAACCCTGATCTAAAATGCAATGTTCTTCAGTCAGTCTTCTGTCTGCAATGGGTCCCCTCTCTTCTTCATGGAAAAGCTTGATTATATAGACAGTGTCCAGATTTTCTTCCCTTTTCCATTTACCTGTTTTTTAAAAAATCATTGTGTACAGTTTTCTTAGTCGTGCTTACTTCACTTTATATACTTTCATCTGAGTTCCCAAATCTTCCCAAGATAGGCAGCTAGGAGGCAAAATGCGTAGAACACTGGGCCTGGTGTCAGGAAGAACTCAGTTAAAATCTGGCCTTGGACACTTAACAGACCATATGGTCTGGGCAAGTCTGCCTCATTTTCCTCAGCTGTAAAATGGGGATAAGACCTTAGCTTAAAAAGACCAAGGTCTCCCACTGCATCCAGGCCATCTCCAGTCATCCTGATCTATATCTGCATCCAGATGGTTCCAGAAAGAGAATGAAGCTGGTGACTTTGCACAGCCCTCCCTCACTTACATCCAATTCACTTGAAAGTCATGGTATCACCTTCCTGATGCCATGGTCGTCCTCTTCTAGAATGAAGGACAAACAACAAACAGTGGTATCATCTAGTCCAACCTCCTCATTTGTAGGCCCAGAAAGGTTATGACTTGCCTACAGTCGAGCTCTTAGTTAAGCAGTAGAGAAGGGAACAAAACCCCAGAGCTTCAAATTCTAAATCCAATGTTCTTTAAAGCAGTTTTTTGCTCATATTCTTCAGAAAACCTTCCCAAATCTCTGTTTCTCCATCCCCAATTAGTAGTCATCCTCCTGATTTCCTCTACACCGTTTTTTTGCACATATTTTGTATTATAGGATAACAGACTGTGCTCAACTAAATAGTGTTGAAGTTTTTTTTTAAGGAATGAAGTCTGTTACATTTCTGGACATAGGTAAGGTGGGGATTCATTTTTCTTGACAACATTTCAAGGGTTTTGTTTTTACTTTAATTTGAGGATAGGTGCAAGGAACAGAAAATAAATGCTTATTAATTGAAAAATCAAATGAAATAAAATATTAAAAAAGAAATCTACAATAAACAAATGACTCTGAGGCCATTGCCCCAACAATGACTGAATATAAATTTTATTTCTCACCCTACCCAGAGGTGCAGGAAATCACGATTTCTACTCAAATACAACAAAAATGGATTAAGAATGAACAGATAAGAGAAACAGATGATTAAGGGGAAATTTTTTCTGAGAGGGAGGGCTTCATTCATACATAAGTGTAATTATACTGGATGGTGATCACATCATCACATAAGTATTTCTTCTTCCTGCTTACCATGAAGCAAGAGAAGAAGTCAATGGGAACACAGCAAGGGCCTTTTATCTAATTTGGGATGCTAGGAAGACCAACTAAAACTGTCCTCTCTTTAGATCAACCAGAATGAATGGATTGACTGTGAGAATACTGAGGAGGTGATTCTAGACTCACTCACTGTGGTGAGATGTTCAAACATAGGTCAACATAGGTACTCAAGAACCGAGACTAAAAAAGAACAAAATTCAAACTTCCATCTGACTTTTTTCTGGGGTATCTCTGTCTCTCCAACTTTACTATAGTTTAATTAATCTAAGTAATGTAAGCATTTCTTTTAGAATTAACTTTCAATGATTCCTTTGTTTTTTACAGCACATTCATTTCCCAATATATTTCTTCCATATGCTCTACTATTGTGGAACTATACTGTTGTGGCCTGGATGGGGATATGAGTTAACCCCCTACACTATCACACCAGGTTAAGACCGTCTCAAGCAAGGAAGTCATGCATACCTGGGGCAGTTAGGATTAGTTTTGAACTTAAGTGGACTTACCTGGGACCAAAATCTTGGAGCTTGGGGTAAGAAGAATTCAAAAGTGTTTTTGAGATTTTGAGATTTTTTTGTAATTAATAATGTAAGTTGTGTAATGTTAAGTTCTGAGATTTTTTTAATGAGAGTTTGACATTATTGTAACAAATATATGAATGAAGATTATCTTCCTGAGTGACAAAGATTAAGCATCTAATTAAGCAAAATTACAAAGATGCCACAACATGGCAGATGAGGTGAGAAGTGCACAGCAGTATAAAACATTATCCCTTCAAGAAGCTAGTTGACCAATATTAGGAGTTATGATCAGATCCTAGCAAAGACAATAAAAAACTACCTGTAGAATCAGTATTCTTATGGATGTTTTCTTATAATAATTATAATACATGTTCCCTGTCTGACTCTAGCCAGAAATAGAAATTAGTGAGTCCAGAGTAAAATTTTGGAAGGGGATGCCACTCCCAAACTCTCTTCCTGGAATGGTCTGGCCAAGTGGGCCAGTTCTATAGAATTGTAAATGCTACAGGAATTATTCAGATCCCTAATATCATTAATCTTCCAGAATTTATGTCTTTGTGCTTATCTCTAATGTTCCTTCTTGTTGAGGTATGTGTTTTCCTATGTACTTTCTTCAACCCTGAGCAGCTCTTTTTTATTCCTTATTTTCACATCATCTTTTCAGCAGTTATTTTAGTTTCTTTCTTCCATGAATCCTTTCAAGTTTTTTCACCTTGACTCTCACATATAATCTTATGCCATGTCTCATTCAATGAATGCACTTAAAATAGGTCTATAATTCAGATTTGTTTTCTAATTTCAAAAATATATTAAAAACTAAATCAGTGTGTTTAAAACAAATAGCTGCATTATTCTCAACTCAGCCTATCATCCACGGTTTTCAGTTATTAAGGCCAATGAAAATTTTATATTAAGGTTTAAAACACTGAATTTGGAGAACAATTTACAAAATCTTGTTGAGATCAAAATCAAGTTATAAATGAAAATATCAAGATGCTGATTTTTATTGAATGCTTTATATCTTATAAAGTAGGACAATATGTTTCATTATATAGTTAAAAAAACATAAAATCAGGTCATTTTGCTTAAACATACAAAATTATAAACAAAAAAAAAATAGTTTCCACATATATGGTCAAATGACCTGATTATTTTCACAGTACTTGTGTGATAAGCAAATCTGAGTAGCACTTTTCTGTTTGGGATATCAAAACAGCATTTCTTATAGAATTAACTTTCAATGATTCCTTTGTTTTTTACAGCACATTCATTTCCCAATGTATTTCTCCCATATGCTCTACTATTGTGGAACTATACTGTTGTGGCCTGGATAGGGATATGAATTAACCCCCTACACTATCACACTAGGTTAAGACTGTTTCAAGCAAGGAAGTTATGGATATCTGGGGCAGCTGGGATTAGTTTTGCTCTTAAGTGGACTTACCTGGGACCAAAATCTTGGTGCTTGGGGTAAGAAGAGTGCAAAAGTGTTTTTGAGATTTTGGCACAGAGTTCCTGAGATGCCTGTGAACCTCTTGCTGACTGCTTTTTAGCACTCTTTTCACTGGCGTTATCCTCTGGATTGCTTTTAAACTACTATGAGAAATGCTTATGAGGGTACTGGAATATGATATTGGTAAAACGACTTTGTTTAAAGCCTCTGGCTCTGAGTGAACCATTGCCTGACAAATACCCTGCAAGGATTCCCTTGTAAAAAAAAAAAAAAGGTTTAGAAATGACAAGTTTGGCAAAACAAACATTCACTCCTATTGCCCCCTATACTGGAGTAGGACCCCGGTATATGAAATAATCCATATTCATTGTTCCCTACCTCTGCAGTAAAAGAAAGGAGGTACATTTTCTTAACTCTTCTCTGGGGCCAAGCTTGGCTACTGTAATTACATAGAATCTGGGCTTTTGTTATTCCATCATTTGCAGTACTGGCTTGGTGTTCAGTTCTTTGCTATCATAAAAAGTTCAGTAACGACTATTTGGCATATATGGGACCTTTCTGTCTTTGAATTCCTTGGGCTATGCGCCTAACAGTGGAATTTCTGGGTCTAAAAATACAGACATTTCATTCACGTTTTAATATTATTCCAATTTGCTTTCCAGAACAGATGGACCAATTCATATTATATGCAGAATTTCTTATGGCAGAGTAATGCACGTTTACATTTATGTACCACTATCTGTTTGACCATTTCCCAATTGAAGAGGATCATCTTTGTTTTTAGTTCTTTATTACCACTTTATTACCATTTGTGATGCCATGAATATTTTGGCATATATGGGATGTTTCTATCAGATGCTGACCTCCTTAGGGTATATATACCTAGCAGTGGGATCTCTAGGTAAAATGTACAGACATTTTAGTCATTTTTTAGCATGCTTTTCTAAAATGCTTTCCTAAACACAATTCTATAGCAGTTATTCAACAAATGTTTATTCAGTGCTTCCTATGTATAAAGCACAATGAAGGATATAATAGTTTATAATTTAGTATGAAGAAGATAACCCATTCATCTCTATGGACATTTTTTTGTGTGTGAAACATTTATTGGATGTCATCCTATATCTCTGTTCCCCTTCTTGGCTAAATTCTTTTAAGGAAACCTCTTCAACCTTTGGCACTATTGTTTACCCTCCTCCTGGATACTCTTTCCTCTATAGATTTTCTTGATATTACTCTCCCTGGTTTCTTCTCCTATCATTTGGTGATGTCATCAGCTCCCATGGGTTCAATTATCATCTCAATGCAGATGGTTCCCAGATCTATATATCTAGCCCTAATATCTATACAGAACTCCAGTCCTGCATCACAAACTGCTGCCTTTTGGACATTTCAAACTGGGTTATCATGTAGGCATCTTGAATTTGACAAACCCAAAAGAGAACTCATTAATTATATTTTCCCCCAAACTTTTCCCTTTTCCTAACTTTCCTATTACTGTTAGAGGCACCACATCCTTTCAGTCAAAAAGTCTTGAAACCCCGGTGTCATCCCTGGCTTCTCACTCTTGTTCACCCTTCTCTCACTGACAGACACCACACTACCCTCATGCCTGGATCACCTCATAGCCTTTTGATTGATCTTCCTGTCTCAAGTCTCTTTCCCACTCTAGTACATATTCTATTCATAAGTGATTTTCCTACAAAGAAGTTCTGACTATATCCCACTCCTCGCCAATAAACTCAAATGGCTCCCTATTAAAATTCTCTACCAATCTGGTTCCTTCTTATCTTCTCAGTCTTCTTACATTTTACTCTCCTCCTTCACATACTATGATTCAGGGACACTGGCCTGGCTATTCTTCACATGCCCAGGAAATTCCTAACAAGTGGTGGAGATGTGAACTGATCCAACCATTCTAGTAAGAGCAATTTGGAAGTGTGCCCAAAGGGCTATAAAAATTTGCATACCCTTTGACCTAGCAATACCACTTCTAGGGCTATAGCCCACAGAGGTCATAAACATGGGAAAAGGACCCACATGTACAAAAATATTTATAGCAGCTCTTTTTATGATAGCCAAGAACTGGAAATTGAGGGGATGCCCATCAATTGGGGAATGGTTGAACAAGTTGTGGTATACAAATGTAATGGAATACTATTGTGCTATAAGAAATGATGAACAGGCAGACTTCAGAAAAACCTGGAAAGACTCATAAGAACTGATGGTAAGGGAAGTGAGCAGAACCAGGAGAACATTGTAGACAGCCACACAGCATGCAGTGACTGACTTTGATAGACTTAGCCCTTCTCAGCAATGCAAGGACCTAAAACAATTCCAAAAGGACTCATGGTGGAAAATGCCATCCATATCCAGAGAAAGAACTATGGAGTCTGAATGTAGAGTGAAGCAGACTATTTTCTTTTTTTTTCTGTCATGTTTTCTCACATTCATTGTAATTCTTCTATACAACATGACTAATGTGAAAATATATTTAATAGGAACATATATATATATATATAGAGAGAGAGAGAGAGAGAGAGAGAGAGAGAGAGAGAGCCTATATCAGCTTGCATGCTGTCTTGGGGAGGGGGAAAAATTTAAAACTTATGGAAGTGAACGCTGAAAACTAAAAATAAATAAACTAAAAAAAAAAAAAAAGAAATTCCCAACATGACCTCCATTTACCCTACCTGAAATGCTCTCCCTCCTCAACTCCATTTCTTGGCTTCCTTCAAGATTCATATACACATCCCACCTTCTGGTCCTCTTCACTATAAGTGCTTTTCCTCTGAGTACCTTCCATTTACATTGTATATCTCTTTTGTAATAGTTATTTGTACATTGTACCTGTCATTTGGATGTGAGTCTCTTCAAAGAAAAGACCACATGTTTGCCTTTCTTTGTATCCTCAATGCTTAGTACAAAAAAGTCTATTAACGGTCATAAATATAAAATAGATAAAATACTGCAATTTATATAAATTGTTTATATGATTAGATATTTACAAGGATAGAAACAGTCTCTAATCCAAAGTCTCTAGCACACAGTGTTCTATATACCACAAATGCCCTAATACGTATACAAATACCTCATATGGTTTTGGTAACAAAGGTGTCTCAACTAAAATTTCAACTGTGGCTCATTTCTGTAAGACAGTTAAGTTCAATATTAGCTATGGGGTTAATACACAGACATTCATTAAAATTAGCATTCTGGCTCAATAAGTTTCATTTCTGCAAGGTTTACACAGGGAAGTTATTCAAACTACTCTCTCAAGGGAGGGTTATTATGTGAGTGACTCTCATACACTGTTATACACTATCATATACTGTGAGTCAGCAATTCCCCCCCAAACTCCCTTCTCTGTCATAAACTTATTTTTACAGCACAAACTCATAGGTCAAAATTCTTAATCCTTACTTGCATCCTCTAACACAACTCAAAACTATTCCTCTGTCGCAGCTCCAGGGAGTCTGAGCACCTCTAAATAAAGTTTGAAAAACAAAACTGATTTTGTTTAGTACAGATTTACAGTACACCAGTGTCAATATAGCCTGCCACCTACCTGAAGCCCATAGCCTGAACTTCTGCCTGTTTCTTAACAATCTTTCCTACTGTACTATAACAGCTCCCTTCTCATTCCCCACAATGATTGTATTATTCCAAACCTTTTTCTCTCGCATCAAAATTCCAATCTCCCCATTCCCACCCCTACTTACTTATTTTGCCTCCTACTTCACTAAGAAGACTAAACTCACTGACAGTAATTCCCTCAATTTCTTTCCACTCCCTAAAAATTCTTAGCAACAACACTTATTCTTTCCTCTTTCCTTCCAAACTTCAGGATGAAGTACCCAACTACCTTGCTAAAACTCATTTCTCCACGTAGACCTTTGATTTCATCACTTCTTGCCTCTTTGATGACTTGGCTCCAACAAACATCTCTTCTCTCTTTCATGTATCTTTAATTCACTTCAGTGCAGTGATGTAGTAGAAGGAGCACTAGATCTAGAATCAGAAGCCCTGGATTCAAATCCTGACTTTGCTGCTTAGTATGTGTGTGACTTTAGGTTAAGTCCTATCTTTCTGAACTTATTTCCTTACTTTTAATGAGAGCAGGCTAGATGATCTCTAAAGTCTCTTCTATGTCTAAAAATCCTATAAATCGCTTCCTCTCCACCAGCTCTTTCTAATATTTGTCGATGTGATCATAGCTCCTCAATCCTAAAAAGTTTTCTCTTGACCTTTCTAAGCCACCCAACCAAGATTACATCTCTATCTTTCTGCTCATGACTAAATGTTTTGACAAAATCCTACATTTAATGCCTCTAGCCTCTTGACCCCTTGTCCTTTGAATTCCATCCGTACTACACTAGAGAAATGCTTTTCTTAAGTCACCAATAACTTCTGGTTGTCAAATACAATGGTCTTTTCTTTTTCAGTCTTCATCCTGATATATACCTCCCAATTGTCCAATAAGATATCTTCATATCCCACCAGCACCTCAAACTAGACATGTCTAAAACACTATCTTTTCTCAAAAACTTATGCTTCATTATTTTTGTCTATGGTGCCACCATTATAACACCATCACCTCAAAATTTCTATAGCGCTTTTAAGGATTTAGATTAGAAGGTATTTTGCTCACAACAACCCTGTGAGGTGAGT
Organism: Pseudochirops corinnae; assembly: GCA_028646515.1. NCBI lineage: Eukaryota > Metazoa > Chordata > Mammalia > Diprotodontia > Pseudocheiridae > Pseudochirops > Pseudochirops corinnae. The sequence goes on along the minus strand of JAQQSV010004926.1, from coordinate 4,816 downwards.
AATCCCAAGTATTATCTCTCATTTTAAAGGTAAAGAAATTAAGGTTCAGAAAAGTTAAGTGACTTACCCTTAGACATGTAGACAAGTGTCATCATCAGGAGTATAATTCAGATCTCCTGGCTCCAATTTAGTATGCTTTTCATCAAAACCTTAGTATCATCTTTAATTCTTCCTCCTTAGTCTTCTGTCATATCCAATCAGTTACCAAATACTGCAATTTAAGCCTTTGAAATCTATCTATACAGTATCACCTCCTCCCATTCTATTCTCATTGACTCCACAACTAAATATTTACTACCATCTACTTGAACTGCTGTCATAGTCTCCAAACAAGTCTTCCTACCTACATTCTCTCCTTCTTCTAAACAATCCTTCCTTCATAAAGGAAAAGGATCCCCTCTATACCTGATCTTTAGCTAAAAGGGTACTGCTTTATGTTCTTCACAAGGCTTAAAGAAAGCACTTTGTTAACTTTTAAAATATTAGGTAAATGGGAACTGCATCATTATCCTGAAGTTTAGTGCTTAACTGCTCCCTAAATTGTTTCATACTAATGTACACTCTAAGCTCCTCAAAGAGTTGAATTGTAATAAGTACTCAGTGAGTAAGCACTCCAGGATTTGATACAACAGAAGTGATCATCCGTTGCTGGGAAGACCGAGGCTGATAGATCAGAGTTTGAGAGTTCTGAGCTGCAGTAGGGCTAAAGCTGATTAGTGTGTCAATGAAATCCAGCACTAGTCTGGAGAGCTCCTGTGGGTGGAGGGCCACCAGGATGCCTAATGATGTGGAAATTTGCCCAGGATGGAAACAAGGAGGTTACAACTTTTGTGCCAATCAATGTTGGCATTTACCTATGAGAGGCACTGAACTTTCAGTCCGGGTGTGATAGGGAAATCCAATCTCAATAAATACATAAAAGTGATCGTTTAAGTCTCAAGGATGGACATGCTATTTCAGGGAGTGAATATAAAGATAAAGGTGGGGAGGGGGTAGAGTCAAGATGGCAGAGTGAGTCAGAATTTTTAGGCAGCTCACTCAACATACCTCCACAACTATCAAGAATATATGCCAGACAAAATTCTGATCAGGAAAGCTGAGAAAGTTTTTTAAAGTCCAATGGCAATCAAAGCCTATGCCAGAGTGATAATAGTGGGAATAGAGATATGGAGATGGATTGTAAAGATATTTTACAGGCATTATCAATGAACTTAAGTGACAGGATGTGAATTAGAGGGAGGCAGTTATTCTCTAAGAATCACCTTGTCTATGAAATATTTTCTAACTTTTTCAGCTCAATATTAATCTTATTTCTCTCTCATATATATGTATATGTATATTTTATATACATACATACATACATACATATATAAATGGAGAATGTCAAACTTGGGAGTCTGCAGACCCTGGTTCAAATCCTCAGTAAGAAACTTATTAGGTTCATGCATTACAATGAATGAGTAATCATTTAACCTTTCTGCGCCTCAGTTTCCTGTTCTGAAAATGGAGATATTTCCCCTCTATTTGGTTAATTTTTTTCTTATAAAAATATAGATATATAAATGTTATTTCAGAATGATAACTCATTAATTTTATGAATTAATATGAACAAAAAGACACATTGGATAATAAATTTAAAATCCACATGAATATATATAATAAATCTCTATATCTATGTGATGAGGGGATGAGAACAGCAAGTATTGGTGGGAAATGGGTGAACCACACTGAATCCATTTTATGACTCAATTCTAGAGCTAAATCAGTTTCCTTTCTATTCAATTATGGGTCTAGTGAGACTGGGAAGGGGAACCCCTTTAATTTTTGCTTAGAGATCCTTAACTAAGGACCTAGGTTATGCTGACCAGAGCCACACTCAGAACTGAATATTGATGAAAGGTATTTTCTCACAATTATACATCTCAAGTAATGTCTGATCTGAAAATGGGCCCCATACTAATCAGTAATTACTGTTTCCATGTCCCTTTACTGTTTCCCAACACCTGTGGGGAGTGGGACACCTCTTTTTTCTGATTTCATGGAACTGTACCTGTTCGCTCTCCCCCTCCCAATTTGGAAAGTCCTTAATCTTTTCTCCAATCACAAATCAGATTACCTAATTTTGTATCGTGATTGTTTCTTTCTTTTTATTAACTGGTGTTTAATGTATTAAGATCTGTCTCCTCCTGTATTCAGGGTCCAGTGCTAAAGCTGAGTAATGGGAACTGATTTATTTTCTAACTGGCATGCATTGCTTAATAAATCAATATGCTTAGAAGTTTGAACTTTTGTTTCCTCAGTCTTTTCATCTACCACCCGGCATAGTAGTAAGAATAATGATTAAAATGATATTCACAATAACCCTCTAAGAAAAACTATTACCTATTTATGCCTTGCTAAAATAAAAAGAAGCTTATTATCCTTAATTGTACTGTGTAAAGAATAATCTATATGTATACTTGTTTCATAGCAGTAACATAATTAGCTGCTTCCCACCTGATCTAGTCTTGTACCATTAGTTTTCTAATGTAATTATTTTCTAATGAAAGTGACATACTTCTAATTTATAGTACATTCATTGCCAGGTCTCCACTTCCCAGATCCCTCTCTATCACTGTTATTATATGCTCCAAAGCCTTGCTCTACCAGATACTAACTCAGTATTTTGACATTTTTTTCAGTTTTGCCAGATCTGGATAAATTAGATTCTGGTTGAACTAGGTCTTGTTGAAGTGCCTCCTTCAACTCTGGAGCACCTAGATTCACCAACTCTCGGTGGTTTCTGGAGCTTTGATAGTCTTCCATAGGCTGGTGAACCATGAAATTGCCCAATGTGGAAGGAAGGTGAAAGGCTTTGAGATCCAGCCTCCAAGGAAACCACCAAAACAGAGGCAGAAAATGAAAATCAGGAAAAAGTCAGGGGGGAAAAAGACTGAAATTACCAAAGATTTCAGGAAGAAAACTAAAAAAACCCTGAAAGATATGCATATAAATCAACTGGTAAAAAACAGTAACAACAGAAGAAAATATGGCCTCCCAATCTATTAAACAAATTCAGGCATTTATGAATAAATATTGCAAAACAAAGGGAAATGATCCAATACTTGATGAGCTAGCAGGCCTTGTGGAATTTGAGAACATAGAATCACAACATGCTGTTCCTTAGTGGTTCAAAAAAGAAATGAAAATTGTGAATGAGAATGAGAAATGAGTAGAATTTATGGCCTGCAGAGCAAAAATAATGGATAAAATTAAATAAAACAACAACAACAACCTACAACCTGGACTCTGATGGCAAATCTTATCAAAGAAATAAAGAGAACAACAGACTGGGAATTAAAATATACTGAAGTGAAGGGCAATCTATAAGATAAGCAAAAACCAGAAACATCAAAAGAAAATATATTCACTACGCAAGCAAAATATACTGATCTTGTAGACAGGAGGATCATAGGTTCTCTAAGAACAAGACAGAACAAAAAACTTTCATACCATAATGTAGAAAATAATAGAAGAGAACTGCCCAGAACTTCTAAGCAGAGAAAATGAAATACCAACTGAAAGAATACACAGATCACCTTCAGAAAAAAAATCCAAGGCTGCAAAATCCAAGACACCTGGCAGTCAGATTTAACAATTTAATTCAGGAACAAGTTCTACAAGTACCAAGAGAAAGACCTTCAAAACAAAGGAAAGGGGCTCTTAATAGTGCAAGACTATTCTGCACCCACCAGAAAACTTAGGAAGGAATAGAATAATGTGTTCTTTTTTTAAAATTTAATTTAATTTTTAAAAATAAATAAATTAATTTATTTTCTTGTTTACATCATTCATTTCTATGAGATTTTGAGTTACAAATTTTCTCCCCATCTTTCCCCTACCCACCACCGCCATTCCACTGTACAACCCCTCCCCCAGTCTGCTCTCTCCTAATTCTCTCCCTTGCCCCTCTGAATTTCCAGTAGGGCAGGATGGATCTCCCTACCACAGTGCCTGTATATCTTAATTTCCAGTTGGATGTAGTTAATAATAATAACAATAATAATATATATGTGTGTATGTATATATATATATATATATACACATACACACACACATATACATACACACACATACACATTTTTAACATTTGATTATAGAACTTTAAATTCTAGATTCTTTCCCTTCCTCCCTCATCACCCACCCACCAATGGAAGGACAAGCAATTAAATACAGGTTGTACATGTGTAACTAAGCAGAACATCTCCACAGTGGGCATATTGTGAGAGACTAATTATATGTCCCTCCTTCTTATCCCGCTTCCCTCCCCCCTCATTCTATTCTCTATCCACACACAGAAGTGTGTACTTCCAGCAACCCTCCCCCCCAACCCTGCCCTCCCCTCCATCATCCCACCTCTCATCCCCATCCCCCCTACTCTTCTGTGTGGCAAGATACCCAGTTTAGAGTTTATGTCATTATTTCCCTAAGCCAAATTCAATGAGAGTGAGGTTGATCTTTTCCCTTTTGCCTTCCTGTTCTTCCCCTCCATTGTAACAAATCTCTACATGAGATGGTTAACCCCATTCTGTCTCTCCCTGTCTCCTCTCATTCTAATCCTCTCCCACCTCAGAATTTCATCTTTTAGAGGATGGTCCCTCCCTATTCAATTGATCCTGTGCCCTCTATGTACTCATATATACACATACTCAGAACTGTGTTTGTACGTATATATAAACCCTCCTATATAGACATATGTATATGTATACATACATATACGTTTGTATTCCCTTCACCTATCCTCATACTGAGAAAAGTTTCATAAGTTACAATTATT